>NDFZ01002655.1:0-19615 GCA_002192655.3 Mamestra configurata
TGCGTTTCTGTGTAATTTGGAAATGAAAAAACCCTAAAACAAGAAAGTCGTCATACCCGATTCAGAGCAGTCGGGTAAAAAATTCAATGATTCTTATATTTTTTCACATACCTGGATTCTTAGGTTCCCCTCCAAACAGCGCCAAAGCTAACCCCCTCTTAATATAATCGTGTCCGTATATAGAGGGCGCAATGCTCTGCACGATGCGCTCGCCGACGCGCGGGTCCTTGGACAGCTTCACGATGGCGGCCACGTCTTCGTCCGTCAGCGAGTCCACGATGTGCTTGCAGTCTTTCACTACGATGTAGTTGGCTATTATTACTGTCGCGAACACGGGGAAGCCCTGGGGATGAAAGCAAGATGGATGTTCTAAGTTATTTTGACAGTGTTAAAAATACACACCCGGCTGATCTTCTAAAAAACTCACCATGAAAACTTAGGTGAAGAGAGCTGATATTTTAATTGTTACTAGGGATTGTTCACTTTGCATATACGTGGTAACATTTGGGAGAGGCCTATGTCGACTGAAATGATTATTTTAATATGATGATGAACCCTAAAATACGCACAAATCAACTTACCTGTTCAGTATTAAGCGAGCCATCATAATTGTTAGTATAAATCCCAGTGAGGTCGACCTCGTCTCCAGGCTTGCAGCGGTCACACAGGTCCGCCAACAAGATGCACTCCTTGCTGCGAGGGATACGGCCCGCGGGGATGCGCCCTGGAGACTCCTGGATTGTGACCTTCTGGTAGTTGCGGTACACTGTTTGTTCCATGTTTACCTGGATAAGTAAGAAGATGGTCAGATTAGATAAATACTCTTTACTGTATATTAAGGGGAAAGGTGACTTAAAAACAGTGCACTGTTAACAGCTAGACGAAGTCTTGAAAATAAGATTTATCTGTATTTACAAAACACGAGTGAACGTCCGGCGAACTTAAATTTTACTAGATGAAGATAAAGTTGAAGATACAACATTGTCTTGGTCGAATAGTTCATAGAAATATCTCATAAGTTATTTGCTTCAAAAGCAATTTTAGTTTTTCTGATTTTTTTGATGTGTTACATCTTTTCTGTCGCTTTTCTGCAATCAAAATCAAAGTGATTTCGTGAAATGGGACGAAAGTGTGTAACAGGAAGCCGAGGAAGCGCGCGCTAATTGATTTGACCAATGAGCGCGCGCTATTGGATTTCATCAATGAGCGCGCCCTATTCGATTTGACCAATGAGCGCGCGTGTTGGTTGAGTTGGCTGTCGGTTGGTACTTAGCAACCAACCAAATATAAGAAAAAGCCTGTCAATAATATTTGACCCGACGCCCTTACAAGAAAGTAAAAATAAAGAGAAATAGATGGGGCGTGAAGACTACCCACCGGGCTGTCACTTTTGTAAAGTATGTTAATGTTACTTTTACCAAAGTGAGCCGTCAGATGTTACACATTCTATGTAACTACTGTAAGGCTCATTTTTTAGCTTAACAATCAAGCTCAACAATTGTTATGTATTAAAATAACAATCAAATAAAACAAATGAGGTAAACATAAAAACTCACCATAAAAGGCCCAGCACTCTGACACTCCGGACAAGACCCCGGCCTGACCTCCGTATTCTGAGTCTGCACAAACGGTCCCAGGATATACCCGCACCTGTTACAGTCGTATTTCACCACAGACAACTGCGGAAGTACTCCTGTAGTTGCAGTGATAACTCCCACAGTCCTCACGAGCTGGTTTAAGTGGAGCTTGCGGAAGGTCCTCAGCTCTTCTATGAGAGGAAGGTCGGATATCCGGACGTGGATCTCCGAAGTGACTCGCTCGTAGCTCGGGAATATTTGGAGGACTATGTCTTTGGCTACCTGGAAGACAATTACAACTTGACTTTATATTGATAAAGTGACAAAATTGTTAAAAGTATTTGGCTTCTGCAATAACCCACAACCCTCGACAACAGTCATGTCGTCGTGAGACGAGACGAGAGAAGTTTCTGTGAAGTCATCTCGACTTCACAGAAACTTACAACAATAAGGAAAAATATGCGTCACGTGCAAAACGGCCATCGCTTAGCATAATGCTGGAACATGCGTGCAAGGTAGAGCCAAAACGCTGGTTCTCAGCGACAGTCGGGCGTTGACTGGATGACGTCGACCGGAGTAGCATAAAAAATTTAAACAAATAAAATTTAAATTAGTTCGTACATCCATACTAGTACTGCATTTATGTAATAATAATACTTATAGTAAAATGTGGAAACGTTGTTAATTGTACGTTAACCTAATTTATTGTATACTTAGATATAAGACAAAATGTACAATGGTTTGTTTTTCCTAATATAATAAAATAAAAAATAAAAACACGCGCTTAAAACGCTCTAAAACATTAGAAATAAAAAATTATATTTAAAAGTTGTAAACAAAAACAACTCACTTTTCATGCAGTTGATGGCATTTACTAAAGTTTAATTACAGATTTGATGCCACCAACTGCATCAGACTGCTTGAAAAGTGAGTTGTTTTTGTTCGGATCTTTTTTTTTTTAACGCCTTGACTATGTCACGAAAAAACACGTACAAACGTTTATAGACACACGCGAAAACACCCTTCTTCTTGGGAAGTCGTAAAGATACTTAATCAGCTGAACCTTACCTCATCAAAGATCTGCAGCATCTGGAAGGGTGCTTCGGGCAGGAAGTAGGCGAGCACCTGCTCCCTGCGCGCCAGCACGTCGAACTCCACGTGGAACGACGCCTGGTTGTGCTCGCACATGCGACGGATGCGCTCTTTGTATACGAACTGACCTTTACTGTTCGTGTATGTGCGGAGGAAGTTCTTGAACCTGGAAGGGTTTTAAAATAAGTCAGATGGCTCTTCTGGCAATTTGCTAGTGAATAAATAAGGCCTATCCCAATATAGAGCAGAAGGATGCGTGACGCACAGGACCGCTCGATGTGGCGACTCTTTAAGGGAGGACTATGTCCAATAGTAAACGTCTTCCGGTAGAAATAATGATGATGGAGCGGCGACTGCCTTGTTTGACTATTGGCTGCAAAGGCGACTGCGGGTGTATTTTTAAGCGCCTGTTCCATGGGACTTTCGAGTCCTTTAGGTAAAAAAAATGTGGATGCTTGAACTTAGCGTAAAGGGAAGGCGTTCTCCTCTTCCAACTTCTTCGGGAAATAAAGATGTGCTACAATCTGACTATCTAACTAGGTAGCATATATTGTCCCATTGCAGCAAAGGCTAGTGTTATGTAAAGGGACAACATAAAGACCCGCTCCTTAGTGATATAAACCTTAGTATACAAGTTTTCTTTGTATGAGACATTGGCAGTCCCACTCCATAACATAGGATCACGTATTTTATAGGGCTAACCCTATAAAAATGAGTATTCTTCTACCCCTATGCGTGATGCTATGTTACCCCACTGTGGGTGTCTGGGTGTCTGACTGAGACTGGTCCAGAAAAAGTTACGAAACAACTTTTTTTTTTTCTTGTGAGTGGCGTCTCGCAGTTCAACTTATAAGGTTGCCTGTGGTGGCTTTAATATAATATTAAAGCCTCCTTATAAAAAAAACTTACAAATTAAGCGACTACACTCCCTGTGGGGTACGGGCCTCGGCTTAGGGCGTCGCTGGGAGGAGAACAGCTAGGGACGGGCTGGATCGAACTAGACGAAACGACCTAGACAGGGCTGGTTCATGTGGCTCTAGAAATGGTTACCTAGAGGAATTTGGAGGAGGCTTTAACCTGTTAGCAATCTCAGTCCTCGGTCCCAACATGGAGACCCACTCCTTAGTGGTATAACCCTTGGTGTCTTTCAAGTTATCGCTATACTCTTCTACCTACCCATTTGAGAAATATGTATAGGTGCTATGTTATGTTACTCCACTGTGGGTGTCTATTATGGACGGCGCCGCCCTGGGCCAGAAAGTGGTAACGAAACGACCTGGAGGCATACTGCTGTACAGTTGATTTAAGTGGTTCACGATAAGGTTATCTAAATGAATTTGAAGGAGGCCAATGGTAAATAAAAAAAAATAACCTGTTAGCAATCTCAGTCCTCGGTCCCAACATGGAGACCCACTCCTTAGTGGTATAACCCTTGGTGTCCTCCAAGTTCTCAATACTCTCGATGCCTTCCTCCACTTGTTCCTCACTACCCATGGCCGCCTTCTCTGCAGCACGGCGGCGCTTCGCTCTGGGTGCACCAGTGCTTTCCTCATCAGATTCATCTGAAATTAAAAGTAAAATATTTGATTGATTAGATTATTCACTATAATTTATAACTATAAGATTCATATTCGTATGAACTGATTAAGTTGTTTAAATTAAGCTACAAACTAGCGCTAGAAAAATCGCAGGCTGTGAAACAACCAAAACTAGCCCTAGAAATAGAGAAGAACAAAATACACATTTACTTTTCATAGCAAATGTATTGTTTGTTCTTACCATGTTAAGTGGTAGTGGGAAATGGCTATGGCAACGGTTAGCGTTGTAGGTCCTCTGCGTATGTCTAACCCACCCGCTGCATGTGTAAAATGGCTGTCAATATGCCTTGAAAAGGGTGATCTTAACTGGTCTCGTACATCTTGCACATTTGTGGGGCCAGCATATTGCATCGGACTGCTCATCATTCAGATCCTCAGCTACAAAGTAGCCAAGGTACTTAAAACAAGGCACTCTGTTTAAAGCTAAACCATATACTTAGGTATACCGGCGGCACTGCTCTATGCTTCCTTGTACCAACCCCAAACACCATGAATACACTCTTCTTCACATTGTACAAGAGGCCGTGAGTCATGGCGTATCTCTCAAAAACCTCAAGTAATCGCCTGAGTGACTCAGCAGCACCATGTCGTCCGCGTAACATATGCTATTTATAATTTTACCATCTATCGAGCATCCAACCCCTTTCCTTTTTTTTTTTAATGGGTTGGAAATCATCAAATGACTTCTTCCGCTCTGGGTGGAGCGGAAGGGCGTGTCAGACTCTTACTGACTAAAACCCATCCGTGTTCCTTCTAAAGCCCTTTGCGTTCCAGGGCCGCGGTGACTCTTTCGAACAAATCCGCGACCCTGGCAGGCTCTGGCCCTCTGCAGCCCTCGGCAGCTCTGGACCCGTCATCTATCTCAGCAGCACCATATCGTCCGCGTAACATGCTATTTATAATTTTACCATCTATCGAGCATCCAACCCCTGTGCTGCTGAGTTCCCCGATCAACTGATCGACATACAAGCTGAATAGCTCTGGGGAGGTCAGTCCTCCCTGCCTTACGCCACACTCCCGCCTATACGTCTCAGACAAAGCACCCGGCCATCTGACCTGGTTAATTTGATGGTTATACAAGTACCTGAAAAGCTTAACCATCTCTTCAGGTTGTTCCCGCTCACCAATGCAGAGCAGATGCTAAAGAGACTCCTACAAATGGAAGAAAACTATTATCTTACCATACAACAAGTCGCGATCATCCCTCCTAGTGCGCCCCTCATCTCTGTCTCGCCTCCTCAGCTCCTGTTCAGCCGCCACACGGTCTTGTACCGACATGGGGTCGTAGTCATCATCATCCAGATCTTCAGCGTCATAGCGGTCCAGCGCCGGCATAGGACGGTAGTCACTGTAAATCAATATTTAGGGTATTTTGATTGGCTTCTAAATTATCTCTCTGATAGCTTCTCCGCGAGAAAGAAATGTATAAAGCTCTCTAGATTTCTAGTAGAAGCTTACTAGAAATCTAGAGAGCTTTTATAATTAATAAATTTCTCGCGGCATCGCTCCTGTGGCCTATTTCACAGGATTTTTCTGGGATAAAAAGTAGTCTATGGCAATCAGACTAGTATAGCTAAGAATGTTTGAAATTGGAATTGGATCTAAACTTGACCAGACCCAAGCTCACTCAGGTACCCAACTCAGCATTGGCAGATCCAGGGGGCGGGCTGAGGGGCTCAAGCTAAAATACCCAGATTTCTTTGGTAGTCTATAACCTAACATTGAGGAATTTACAAAAAGTAATCTAAGGAGGCTTGTTATGCATTAACCTTTTGAACGCCATTGTCACGTATACATTACAAGCAAGCGCGTGCCCTGTACGCCAAACGTCACAAATATGTGACAAAAAGTACGGCTAATTTGTGGCTTGGCGTCGGGGGCACGCCGATACGTTTATGCTCTGGTGGTCAAAAGGTTAAACAAAATAAGATTTTGTTTAACCTTCCTTAACCCGTGTTCAGATTTTGTGGTTTTTTAGTGTCCCCCACCCCAAAAAGACAATCCTGGATCTGCCCCTGCTGCACTGCAGACCAAAACTATCCCCACTACAGGCCAAACCTCTCCACATATATTTGCACATCTCTTAGTGATACTATTGCCATCTATTGTTCTAAAGTGTGTTTTCAAACACTAGGACACACCTAGATGAATAGCCCAATATTATTGTACTGTTACATTTTCAAATCTTACAGCTGACCCAAGAGCTTGACATCCAACAATTCATTTATCCACTGAAAAAACACTGGAAAATGGGCATCATTTCGATGGAATGTTTCCCATATCAAAATTATGGTTTCAATGACTTACGCCTCCATATTGTCATTGAACAGCTCTTCTCCATCACCCTCCTCCTCTTCAGGGTTGTCACCGAGGATGGCGCCCTCATCTTCAAACATTTCATAGTCACGTGCCGGTGATGTCATCCGGGATCGTGCTCCATCTCGGTCAGACGGTGTGTCAGGGGCTGGGGAGCTCTGGAAATGAAAACAATATTGTGATATTGACAGTCTGTACTAAGGAGGTACATGTTGATTCAAAATTAATGGTGGCTCTCATATACTCTTTTCACTTAGGTACACAGTACCTGCTGACATAACCTCACTGCTACTTGAATTTACTACACTTGCCTCATATTAACCTTCAAGCAGTCGGATACATTTTCATTCATAATATCCAGATTTCTAGTCACAAGTATTTTTCGTTTCTAGTAGCCTATCATTAGTTCAATACGCATAAAAACGACTGCCTCCAGATGGGAACAAAATGCTTATGTTTAAGTGGCGGCGTAGGCATTGAAACGACTACACGTGCCTGATTGTAATTTTTACCTTGACAAAACAACTGTTTCTGAAGTAATCTAGACCAGAGTTGATAATAAACAACAATACCAATTATTAGATCTTATTATAGCTAGTTCAATTAAAAACATCTAAGAAAAACAACAAAACTCTCGAAGGAACAGACCTTTTTGGTTGGGCGTGCATAATTTGTTAGTCAAAGTCAAAGCATTTATTTCAAATAAACCATTATCAGGTACTTTTGAATTGTCAGTCAGTCCGTCAAAAAAACATGAAGCTATTTGCACGTTCGAAAGCGTAGATCTCTATGGAGAAGAACGTGCAAGAAACTCCACGGACACTCTTTTAAATCATTTTATGTTTACAAAAATCCTGGTTACATAAACCTTGTTGCTTCTATATATGAGAACAATGTAAAGAAAGAAAAAAAACAATTTATAGTATGAAATATTAAAATGAGGCAGTGGCAACCAAGGGATGACCAGTCTCCACTGACGGCGCCCGTTCACGAACATGACGCGTGCATCAGCACCATTCAGCTCAACCATTTTGAAGGGAACTGAATGATCCGATACACGCGCCACCATCAGCGAGACATTGGAGTGAGCATGACACACCCTCAACTGCCCCTGCTATTTCATGTCAAACAAGGAAACTATCTATTAACATAATGGTCCAGGGTTCTCACATTTACAGAACTTGAAATAAAAATTGCTTCTAAATTATATAAAACTATGAATATCAATCTGAAAATACAGAAAAAGAAAAGTTTATTCCAAACATAATATAAGATTATGCGGAATAGTATTATTATTAGACATAAAAGAGGGTGAGCATCTCTTCCAAATATAAAACCTAACTAGTGGAACCAAGCGGCTGAGGCTGTGGAGCAGGACCGGCATTTAGCCAAGCATTTTTATCAAGGATATAATCTTCCAGTTTATAATATGCCTGTCTACATAGAGTGCGTTTTATGCATGTTTTAAATTTTTTCTCATTCAGTTCGAGAATCTCACGTGGTATTTTATTATAAAACTTAATACAATATCCCATAAAAGAAGTGTGTACTTTAGCCAATCTGAATCGGGGTTGATCTAATTTATTCCTATTTCTAGTATTAAAATTATGCCTATCACTAATCTTACTAAAAAGATGAAGATTTTTCCGAACATACATAATGTTTTCTTATATGTATTGACAAGGTACCGTCATGATGTTAATATCCTTAAACAGTTCCCTTAGGGAATCGCGCCAACGAAGATGGTATATGGCTCTGATGGCTCTTTTCTGCAGAATAAATATAGACTCGATGTCTGCTGCTCGTCCCCATAATAAGATACCGTAAGACATTATACTAAGAAAGTAACTAAAATAAACCAGTCTCGCGGTCTCTATATCAGTAAATTGATGTATTTTTCTGACAGCACATGCTGCTGAACTTAGCCGTCCTGCAAGAGATGTTAAATGAGGACCCCATTGTAGCCTTGAGTCAAGCGTGATCCCTAGGAAAACCGTGTCTTTGACGAATTTAAGTTTCTCTTTGTTCAATACTATGTCGCAAGTATTACTTTTGACATTCGGTAAAGCAAATCTGATGCACTTAGTTTTTTCCCATTTAATACTAAATTAATTAATTGGTGTAAATCCCTGAAATCTTCCATAGGTAATTTCGGTTACGCCCGACTGCTGCCGTTTCAAATAACCACGCCCCCACTTGAAGGTTAAGTTACCATTAAGTTAGAAACAACCATTTTTTTTTTGAGGTAATCTTACTCAGTTTAAATACTCAGTTCCTATGGAGTGGCCACCCCTCAGGACAGCTAGTCTTACCTATTTTCAGGCATTTTTAGACAATGGTCAGTAAAAAGCGATTTCGAGATTTGCGTACCAGTATAACTTTCTGTTCTAGGTTCTAATGACTGATCATTTAATCACATAATTAAATTTTGTAGCAACCAATGATACTTTTACAAACTGCCAAAGTTTTAGGAAGTACATAGCATCTCGGCTAATTTACACAGAATACATCACAAAGCTACTTTCAGGTTAAATACGTTCATAACTTGTAAGTGATTTTAACGGATAAACTATCAAATAATAATACGATGTATATTGGGATTTTCACGTATCTCATGTAATATTTATAACATTACCAAAACAATTATGAGTAAGTTAAACTTTTGTGTGAAACCCAAGCACCAGCCTAACGGCTAAACGGGCCGTCCCATACACACCATAAGTCAGTAAATACTGCAAGGAATAGGCAAATCTTTACTCACCATTGTTGTTTCAAACTTATTAATGTACACAGTACACTGAACTGCACTTAATTATGTTTTATTTCACAAATAAACGAGATAACTCGTCGTTACAAAAAAACAAACAGGCTTTAACAGGTTAACTTTGTGAATGTCAAAAAAACGCGCGAATCAAGAAATGTTGTGACGAACTGTCAAACACGTTTGATTTGCAATTTTCAACCTTCGTCGTATGAGTTAAAGCTTAACCGATTACAGAGCCATCTGTTTATTTTAATTAAAATTCCATAAGGTTTGCGTGTGGTGTGGCCGGTCCACTGGATAAATAAGAAATACATAAAATTGAATGCGTTCAAATATGTCGGATCATTAGTAGGTACTGAATTTTCCGGAACCGCATGAACGCAATATAACCTCAAAATTTCAACATTGACAGATCCATTCAGACCTGACATTTATTTTGCTAGTAATGTCAGTAGTTATTTCATCAATAGTAGTGAAAACATGGCTAAATACATAGCTCAAATTATAGTCCTTGGTGCCCAAGTAGTGGGACGAGCTTTTGCGAGAGCTCTCAAGCAAGAAATAGCTGCATCTCAAGAGGCAGCGAAGCGAGCTGGTGGTGGACCTGAAGGCACCCGAAGAGCGGCAGCAAACGCTTCCACAGGTCTCACGTTAGAAGAAGCAATGCAAATTTTAAATTTAGACAAATTGGAAAAAGAAAAAATGGTCAAAAACTTCGAACATCTCTTTCAAGCTAATGATAAGGCTAAAGGTGGATCCTTTTATTTACAATCAAAAATCGTGAGAGCAAAAGAAAGAATAGATGAAGAATTCAAACAAGTCAAACAAGAAGCAAGTAAAGAAAAGGGTGAACAAAGTCAACCAAAGGATACATCATGAAACTAAGTTAATTCATTTGGACTAGAAATGTTATTTTTATTGTTGTAGATATTGTTTTAGTTAAAACAGTGGTCAGTTTTGTAAAATATTTATTGCGTAGAAAATGGATACCACAATAGTGACTAGAATACATCAGTCTTCATAACATACATTGTTGATTACGCATTACAAAATTAAAAAAACAAATATCATTAAAAAAAAATTTGTAAAACCATACAAGAAACCCATTAATGCTGAAGCATTATGTCCTACTTAAATAATTAGAAATCAATAAATATTTGTTATGCATAATATTGATTTTTACTGCTAATCCCAATATTGCATTAAGTACATTATGTTAAAACTGATTTTACGGAATGCTAATATAAGCATCTATTTTGCTTGAAAGCTTTTAATAATTAAATTTGTGCTCAGCAAACAAGTAACACTATTTCAGTCACAATTAAGAAGTAACAAGTCCAAAATTATGATAATTGGAATCTAGACAACAGTCTTGCATGTTATTACATCATTTGAGATCTTTGGCTCCCCATTACTTTCGCAAACAAACTACATCTGTAACTCTTAATGGATATGTAAAACTTTAACCTAATTACATCTACGATTACAATTCCTTACAATAACAAGTACGCAACCAAACAGGTTAAAAATGACTAGAAATAATTGCTTAGTATGGAATGACACAATGGAAGAAATTGAGCAAAACAATAATTCTATCTGATTACACATCAATATTTTTAAAAGAGATCTAAAAGGTATACCATCACTTGTTCCCACTCCATGTATAAATATCACTTTTCGAAAATCGATCTTTTTCCAATTACGTACTCCTCCAAATATGGATTTTGAAAATCTTACTACTAACATTAAGACTTATATTTTCTAAGTTAACAAATTTATGAAAGAGTATTTCGGACTTATACTAGAAATTAGGCGCATACAGAATTTGAAGAGTAGTATTTTTCGCTAACATTGGACATTAAAAATTATTGTAAATACCCTTCATTCTCTAGTTGTCATTGAGACTCATTTGCAAGTTCCAGAAAAACAAATAAATAACAGACCTATAAATGGCAGTGTTGTTGACAAGATCATTGTCATCTAAGGTTTAACATCCATTAGAACAACAACTTCATACGGGCTACACTCAGACATACCCAATGTATTGCAGAGCCAACCGTAAAACCCTTTTTCGAAATCGCAAACATCCTTCCACCAATTGGCAGCACTGAAAGTAAGCTGGACTATACCAGCATACAGGCCCAGCCCAATAGTAAAAAGTACTATCAAAAACGGGTATGACAAAATCACAATTGGGGCCAGCAAAACCTTTTTAATACAGCTGAAATTCTCTGTGACATGAGAGAATACGTTATACCAAGCCATTGTACCCATGTAGAATGAGTACAAGGCTGAAATGCATGCAACAAATGGAATACACATTAGGCTGAAGAGAAAAATGTGTGGCCCGTTGTACAGAGAGCATTTGGATATGTCCATCTTGTTGTACTCCTCGGCTACAATAGCTGCTTCAATGATCTCAAGCTCCTCCCTGGATATGTTGAGCTTTACATCAACATTCTGACCCTTCTTCTTTCCTCTTTTGATTGTCCCTGTCATAGTCAAATATCCATCCTTGGAAGTATCTGTCAAAGAGCAGTCAGGGGACATTGATCCTTCAGATTCAATGCGCAAAGCTGTTATCTCTGTATCAGTGTTGTCACCCTCCATAATTCCAGGGACAATGTTCACTCGTTTTTTCCTTTTAGCACTGTTTTTAAGGCTGTCAGTGAGATTCCCCATTTCAAAGCTGTTTTCTGACTGTGTTTGTGACAGACTGTTTGGAGTAGCTGATGAGCTCTCATTTTGATCAGAGTTCAGGATCTTGCAGCTTTTCTGAATGTCACTGTCGTTGGCATCTCTTAGATCACCATGGCTGGAGCAAGCATCGGAAGAGTTTTCATAAATTGGAGACAGATCTATTAACTCCCGACTGCTGTTAAGAGTAGACAAAGCTTGATATCCATTCTTCTGAATATTCTGCTTCTGAGATTCTGAGTCTCCATTATAATCATTTAGATCTTCATCATTGACATCATTGATTATTGGAAGATTGATCTTCATGTTGGACTTTAGGCCTTCCATAGTTGAGTGGATTATACCATTCACATGCTCTGAAACCGGTGACAAGCCATTCTTGTATTTAGTTTGGGCATCATCTGCAACTCCCTGGAAAAATAACAAAAAAATTGTATACCTTGCTTCCTGTTACCTGTGTGTAGTGTGTGTGAAAATAGGTCAACCTATTTTTATATTCTAACTATTGGCAATTGGCATTGAAAGGAATCCGGTACAAATAACTTGTCAAAATNTTGTATACCTTGCTTCCTGTTACCTGTGTGTAGTGTGTGTGAAAATAGGTCAACCTTTTTTTATATTCTAACTATTGGCAATTGGCATTGAAAGGAATCCGGTACAAATAACTTGTCAAAATGGTAGACGATTTAATCAAAAAGTAATGATACTTTATAATTAAAAATATGGGAGGAACTAGAAGCTAAAAGATATGATTTATTAAATGGTTATTACAAGAAATCTCTGGAATCTATTAAATTAGGAATCCCATAAACTCGGAAATAATGAGCAAAATTTCTATCTTACGCAACATAGAAATTTTGCCGAAAGCCGGCTCGTTGGAATATTAATCAAAAGCAATCACAAAAGAACTCAGTACATCAATACCGCTTTCGTTTAAAACGAAATAGAACGATAATTTCACTGTCTTATTACAATAACTGTACACTAGAAATTTCTGCAATGCTATCCGAAGGCATTCAGACATAAATAACTGATGAAAACGCTTCCACTAGAACGTAAAATATTATATTTACCTGTACAGTAATTATGTGGTCTACATGGCTGGCTATTGTATTCTGTTTCTTCCCATTTCGTTTCTTTGGCAGTATAAATATAGGCTGTTCGACTTTAGACATAGCTGCCTACAATTCAGAGAGCGCGAATATGCAGTTAAACACTAATTATGCACAAATATACTAAAAACTTGAAGATTAAAAACAACAAACAGCACCGGCCATTATTTTAATACTACTACTAGTTTTAAAAGATCTTAAATGTTGGAAAATGTATTGCGAAATGAAAGAGTTCAATGTCACCTCAATTTTGTCGCATTGCAAGTACGTTCCAACTCACAAAAAATAACTATATTATAAAAATACTATTAGAAGGATGAATAAAATAACTTCTGCTCCGCTTGTTTGAAAATTGAATAATTCAATTTTCAAAATTATTTTACAAAGTAAAGAACGGCCTGCTACACGGTTGGAACCAACCACCGACAGAGGTCACCTTGGTTGGGTCAACCAAATTTTATTTTGTTCTACACGATCATGTGGTTGATTCAACTTGTCAGTGTATACTGCGAACGCAACAGATTACTACGTAATGAAATAATATGGCACCATATCTTTCAAAACATCATTTTTTCTCAAAGGACTAAATAAATCAAAATAGGTACCTACCACAAATTAGGGACGTGCATATCACTTAGTACTCCAGTTGCTTTAGTCATTTTTGGCTCTAAAAGAGTAAAAAACGACTGGCGCCGGAGTCTATAAGTAAATCAAAGGGGTCAGTTATAATCTTCCGAAAGATCCGAAATCCGAAATAAATAAATAGTTAACCTAACGCCGCATTCACACGGGATCCGTCATTAACGATTCGTCAAAAAACACGATACGTCGGACGGACGAATCGTGTTTTTCACGATTTGTCAAAATATCCGATTTTTTTCATATTCGTTTCGTGATTCAGAGTTCAGTCTTGGATGAATTAGGTACCTACTACTACTACTACCTACAGAACGATGCGGGCAGACAGACCGACGGCCCCTTTTTATGTTTAGGTGACATAAAGAATGTAAAAATGGGGTCTATAATTGGCCAATTTATTATTAAGAGGGAATATGTATTCATTATATGTGTAATTCCTCCATGTAAATTTAATTGAAGAGATTTACATGATGCAGCCAGAAGGCTTTGAAGATAGAACATCCAGAGTATGTCGTCTAAAGACAAGCCTCTATGGTTTAAAGCAGGCACCACTCTGCTGAAACTACTGTTTTTCAGAAACACTTGAATCTTTAGGTTTCAAGACAAACGACGCTGATCCATGCCTATATACCAAATTCATAGGAGATAATAAAATAGCACTCTACGTTGATGATGGTTTAATTGCAGCGAGTGATGAAAACCTTGCAAATATCAATGACCTAAAAAGAATTTGATTATAACTAGCAAACCGGCTTCATACTATCTTGGGTAAGAGATAGAACAAATGAAGGAGGCTCAATTTAGGGTTATTCAAATAAGATCTTGGAGAGATTAAAGACTGTAATCCAGTATAAATCTCTTTACAGAAAGAAGGAATTAAAGAGGGAAAGCTGACAAAGAGTCACAGTCATTTCCCTATAGAGAAGCAGCAGGCTCGCTCGTCTACTTGATGGTGGGCAGTCGCCCTGATCTGGCTTATGCTGTAGGATTGACTTCGAAAAGCCAACTTCTAGCGACTGGTGTATGGTTAAGCGCATAATGAGATATTTCAAAGGTACATTATCAAGAGGAGTACATAATGTATGTTCATGATGCAAATTCTACAGTCTGCTGATCATACTGGATGCTTGAAAACAGGTCGCTCTACGACTGGAGTATTGTGTTTATTTTCAAGAGGAGCAATCGCCTGAATGAGCCAACGACAAGCTTCAGTTGCCATTAGCACTACAGAAGCTGAGCTTGTGGCTGCAAGAGAACTAATTTGGCTAAAGAGACTGTTCAAAGACTTGAATGGCCAAAAATGCTACTTGCTAGTATAGACAATCAAAAAAGAAAAATTTAAATCTATTGAGCCGAGCATTGAGCCCAGTATCGCTCAATGTTTGTTGTATATTTACTCCCGAGCCGATATTTCTTTGAAAATGGTAATCGATGCTACCGTCCTACATGTTGAAGACAAGCTTGTATGCTAAGTCGTGATACTTGTTTCTTCTTTCTAAGCTTTCACGAGATTTCCGGTGGATTGGTAAAAGCGATCATCATTGATCGATTATCGGCGCACTAATAGGTATATCCCGGCTAAATGCGGCTTATTTAAGTATTGGCAACAATAGACCTATAGCTTCAATGATGATAGCCGAGTTACGTCCATGGTCAACGAGACATGGTCATTCTTAAAATCTGGCTCGGGCAGATATTTCTAATACGGTAGCTCAGAAAGTAAAACTTGGTATTTCAAAGAAAGTTGTTAGTGTATAATCCTGGCCACTTGATTATGCCTAAGTATGACTCGCCGTTAGCCTGACGAGAAAAAACAATGTCTAACCTGACGGTGGCATGCCCGACAACCGTCAACCATCCTGTCCGAATATGCCTCTTTGAGTTATTCGTCAAGATAACTTCGTCCATTATCGAACAGACAAAACTTCCCCAAAGAGGTCGCTGAAACGTACCNGCTATCTTTATTATACTCTTTGATTATTACAATGCCTTAAGTTTCGCTTGAGACGCTACACCGCATTATCAGCACTCTGCTACAGGTTATGTGCTAGCGGAAAAATGGAAACGAGCGAAAAAGTGGGAAATTTAAGTACATATTATAACACTACTTCAAGGCAAGAGTAACTGGGATACCTGGAAATATAAAATATCGATCCTGCATACCCGATGCATTGGATACAGTAGAAGGAAAATGTAAGAGACCCGTGTTGCCGGCAGGTGTAGGAGACGCCGCAGAAGTTACTGCATTTAGAATAAAACTAGCGCGTTTTATACAGGCAGAGAACAATGCTATGATCCTGCTTTCAACAAATTTAAACGAAAATACTGTTAGAAAGGTAGTGCCATTTTATTTTTTATTTATTTATTGAGGAACACCAACTACATATTTACAAAAGATATTACGTAAATTTTACATTTACATTGTTCTGAGTAAATATGTCACTTACAGTGTACCTACACAACTTATACACTTTTGACATTACTACATCAAATTTAAATTAACATTATTGTAGGTTACATTTGATTTGAAAATAAATGAAATCAATTTTTATTAAACTTATGCAAGTTAAAATAATATAGTTATTTTAACTTGCTTTAAGTAAATTTAATTGAATGGATAACATAAGTTATTAAAAATATTGAAAATAATAATAGTGACTAGTTGAGATTATTTACAAATTGATTGAAAAATTGATTTTAAAATACTTATTGAAATAATAATAATAAAAAGGAGTTGACTACAGTGGAGGTAACCCTGTTAGTAAACGCATTCACATGTTCAAGAGAAGTTTGGCTAGAACTACATCGATTATTTGACGCAGATAATGAGAATCGCGCTTATAATCTCTGCCTAGATTTCTTCGGATTTTACTTCGATCATTCTGATACCATGGTCACACATATTTATAAATTGAAGACTCTCTGGTGTCAGTAGAACAGAGAAATGGGTAAAGATGATTCCAATATGAAACTACCAGAAATATTCCTTAATTGCAAAATTCTGGATACATTAGATGTATTTCGAATTTAAATCAAGTTGGTTGTTGTTAGCCAAAGAACAGAGGACAGTAGAAGGTTAGACAAGTAACCTTTGCGCTCATGAGAATTCATTTGAAAAGAAGAATGGTAAATCGAGGTATTAGTGACGACACAGAATAACACGATTCGTAAAACCAGGAAGCATAAGGATAAGCAAATGAGATGCAATTACTGCCATGAGATGGGACATCGAGTAAGATCTTGCCAAAAGTGGATGAAAGATGGTCGCTCACCAAAAGACAGTAAAGACAAGCCATCTTCAAGTCAAGGTGCGAAAATGACTATTATGGGCGTGGATATTATGGCATTCGCACCTCCAGATAGAGAGCCATGGTACGTGGACAATGGAGCGATTAGTCACGTATCCAGCAGGAGTGACCTGTTCCAAATATTCCAAGAGTTTGATGAGATCCAAGGAGTTACTACACCTAATGGTAACATTGTTCAAGCAAAAGGCAAAGGAACAATTTATTTGGAAGCAGATGTCAAAGGAAAAATTGTGAACTTAGCACTCACAGACATTTGGTACGCACCAAAGATGCAGAGAAATCTGTATTCAGTGCTAGCTATGCATGATAAACAGAGAAATAGCAAGTTAATCTCGACTCCCGGAAACTTGCGAAGTAATTTTGAATGGGGAAGACGTATCAGTTGTTGGCAAACGTAATCACTGTGGAGGACTTTTTAGATAAGTTGAAAGTTCGTAATGTCCTGCCACCAGTAGGTACCTGTACTTGCCACTACTACAAGTGATTTGATGCAGCTCTATCATGAGAGATTAGCGCATCAAAACGCACGTTAAGGAAGTCATTCAAAGATAATTAGGATTGTCACTTCCACTAAACAAAGAGTTGTGTGAAGCTTGTATCTACGGAAAGATGCAAAGATTAAAGATTGGTATTCGAGAGATATCTACACATCCAGGAGACATACTTCATACTAATGTTTGCGGTCCTGTTCCTATGAGTTTTACAAAATATCGTAACTATGTACTTTTTAAAGATGACTACTCCGAATACTGCATGGTTTGACAACGAGGAGATCAAAGATATTTGAAATAAAAAAAGGAATCAAGCAACGTCTTGTTATGCCGTTCACGCCAGAGCAGAATGGCTGTAGCGAGCGCCAAAACAGGACATTAGTAGAAACCGCAAGAGCATTGATGAATGCTCAGAGAGAACTGCCGAAAGCATTATGGGTGGAACTTATAATGACAGCTGTGTATATTTTAAACCGAACAGGTGCAACTAGAAGGAAGGGCAAGTCACCCTATGAATTATGGTTTGGGAAGAAGCCTAACATAAAGCATCTTAGAATCATTTTAAGCACGTGTTACGAAATACAAAAGGACAAAATTGGAGAAAGCATACCAAAGGCATTCTCATAGGATACGACAATGATGACGGTTATTGTATCTGGTATGAAACACAGCATAAAGTTGACAATCTTATCCGATCTAGAGATGTTATCTTCGAAGAGACACCTATTCTAAGGATTGAAGCTAAGGCTTCAGGAGTAGATGCTAAATCTGACCAAAACCCGATTGAGAAAGAGTGGAGCGTGTCATATGACACAGTTCCTGTAGAAACTATTCAACAATAGCTTCTGCAAATCGCCAATCCCTTGAATCAGGAAGCCCAATCAAAACGGAGATCTATTCAATTAGAGGGAGAATTAGAAGAAGATAGACATTTAAGGAGGCCTACTGAGACAGCAATAGAGAGAAGAACAGGAGATCAAAGACAGTCAGTCCAATTAGAGGGAGAAAAAGGAATAGAGTGTATAGAAAACGAAAACGCATTTTCAGATAGTAAAACTGAAGAAGTATTCGTAGATGCTGTTCTTACTTATGTTGAGATTCCGATGAATTCAGAGGGAGACGTTTATATATCGGACGTTCCAAGATATAATCTCAGGGACAGACGTACTCTACGACCTCCACGTAAATTAGATGACTATAGGTTATTTCTGGTCGATACTGAAAAAGAACTTTCGGAAAAGATAGATGGTTAGAAGCCATGAAGAGTGCAATCGATTCTTTGCAAAGATTACAAAAGACTTAAAAGATTACAAAATCTACCGAGTAATTGAAAAGCCTTGTAAATGGGTTTTTAAACTCAAAACCAACCCTGACGGCACAATAGAAAAGTATAAAGCCCGACTAGTTGTAAAAGGGTTTAAGCAGAAGAAGGGTTTGACTATAACGAAACGTTTAGCCCAGTGGCGAAGTTAGCAACTATTAGATCTTTGCCAGCGTTGCAGCAAGAGAGAAACTTCATCTTATTCAGTTTGATGGTGCAACTGCCTTCCTCAATGTAAATTTAATTGAAGAGATTTACATGATGCAGCCAGAAGGCTTTGAAGATAGAACATCCAGAGTATGTCGTCTAAAGACAAGCCTCTATGGTTTAAAGCAGGCACCACTCTGCTGAAACTACTGTTTTTCAGAAACACTTGAATCTTTAGGTTTCAAGACAAACGACGCTGATCCATGCCTATATACCAAATTCATAGGAGATAATAAAATCTTAATAGCACTCTACGTTGATGATGGTTTAATTGCAGCGAGTGATGAAAACCTTGCAAATATCAATGACCTAAAAAGAATTTGATTATAACTAGCAAACCAGCTTCATACTATCTTGGGTAAGAGATAGAACAAATGAAGGAGGCTCAATTTAGGGTTATTCAAATAAGATCTTGGAGAGATTAAATATGAAAGACTGTAATCCAGTATAAATCTCTTTACAGAAAGAAGGAATTAAAGAGGGAAAGCTGACA
>NDFZ01002656.1:0-19622 GCA_002192655.3 Mamestra configurata
GGTGCGGAAGTAAACTGAAATAAACTCGCACGTAACACTCCGTGTGTAATGACTTTCTGATGGCGCTTGTCAACACGATGTCATTTGTGCGCGCCTCCTTACGACTACGACTACGACTACGACGAAGTGACGTCCATGAGAGCGTGTTTGTTCAACATTTTAGGCTTGTTTTGTTGTTCAAGATTTTATTAGGTCCTGAAAAAAAATGGGTAAACTTTGTTACCTATGCGGCGAGATGGGCAGACGACATGTTGCATTCTTGACATGACGCATATCTTCCCAAATTTTGTAATTTAGTCAATTTTAATTTATTGGTATGCGTCATGATTGTCGTAAATAAACTCTGTTTATTTTTTCTTATTTCTTTCTTTCTTCTTTCCATAGTGGATAGAAACTGGATAATAGGGTGGGTCGATTTTTTTTTTTATATTTTTGTTTGTCATAGTGCGGAAAACATGACCTGAGTAGAGAAATAAGTGGTTACCACCCGATAGCATTTAAATATAACAGCATAAGTTCTTCAAAATAAGCTATACTTCTTGTCTCAATAAATAACCGTGCGTAGAAATGTATTCGACGCTTTGAATTTCAGTTTTTAAAGTTTTCTTGTTATATCTCGTTTAGACACACAAACTCAATTTTGTAAACATATTTTTCTTCTGTCGTATCAGCACAAACTATGAAACAAAAGCAAAAAAAAAAATGACCTAACAATTCTATTTTCACAATGCATCAATGTTTTTGTTCGCTCACAAAACGAGAGTCATCAATTACCCCGTACATAGCCGTCAATGGACAGCTAAGCCGCCCAATCAATTGACTCACAAAATCCAATTAATGTTTATCTTTATTAATTGTTTACTGTCTAGCCTGCGTTTAATGGAATACAGAACCAGTGACACCAACGTGGGGCGAGATTGAAATGTTCAGTTGGTATATTCAGGTCTAGTTTATTTACTGAATTTTTAGTTTCTGGAATGTCTCAGTAGCAGTTCGGAGTTTTAAAATCAAAGTCAAGATACCTCGTATCTCGGAAAGCATGGTCTATTGGACCTGCACCTGATCTCTCCCTGGTCGTGCCGGAGCCGTCCCATTGTTCTAGGAGAGTACATATTATAGGAACAGAGAGAGCCCCTGTGTTAGCAAAATCCCAAAAGAACTTCCAAAACAAATAATCACCAAAGCTCTTACTTACATGTAGCCATATTAATGTTGAAGATTCGACTAAAAAGTACCAGGATCGCATAGAATAAAGCAGGTGAGACAGATTATCCTAACGCTTGAGCCAGAACGCTGTACAGCAAGTTAAGACGTAGCTGTCAATTCGTCAGATCAAGATAAAATGACAGTTCAGTTCGAACTCACTCCACTTAAATTATCACGGTGTGTTGCTTAAAGAACAGACCGCCTGTTAATCATACTACTTCTACTTTTAACGTTGAAGATTCCGCTATAAAGTACCACGATTGCATAGCATAAATAAAACATGAAGTCAATATATATTCGGCAATTTTGTCCTGTTTGGCATCATTTGCATAGATCAACACTATTCAAAAAACCTACTTCCCTCTCTAAAATCAGAAAAGTACTTCCAAAATAGTAGTTAATTTCCATAGCTACGCCAGAGCTAACCTCTATATCACCATATTAACATTGAAGATTCCGCTATGAAGTACCAGGATCACATAGCATAAAGCAGGTGAGACAGATTAACTCAACGCTTGGCTCAGAACGCGTCGCGCCGAGTTAAGTCCGTGCTTAGCAATATGAGGATCAACACGGTTCTAAGCAAAGCAAGCTGCTTAGTGTCGCAAGTTGTATTAAAGCTGATATGTAGGGAATGTGTCATATTTCTGAGTTCTCTTTATTTAATATTTTGAAGTACTTTAACTTTATAAGTACACGGATAAAACCTAACTCGTTTTATCTGTGTGCTTATAAAGTTATTGGTGTTTCTCTTTGACTAGCTCTATCCAATAACATGGTGGCAGTCACCATGTTCATCTCGTTGTTCTTTGCTAGTCGTGTCTGTGCTGGGTCGTCGTGACATTTTCTGTCTTCAAGTCGTTGTTTACAACGGGCATGCTGGTTATAGGAAGTTTTCCACGCTTTTTGGTCCAATAGTGTGGATGGCTCAGGATTTGTTTTGTCATGTGCTCTACGGGACTTCTCATCACTTGCTCGTACTATCTGAAACCGTTTTAATTCAAGTTCACAATTAAGTCATGGTAATAATAATTTCAAGGAATACTTGATAAACAGCCTATAATTCAAAATTCATACAAAAACATACTATTGAGAAATGACGCCTTCGATTGGTCTACGTGACTGCTACGGCGTAGCACTTCGCTACGAAATCGTAACTGGAACAGTATAATCTCCAATCGTAATCCTCTAAGGAATATTTTGGAATCTGATTTTCAATTTTTAAATTTTCTTCTTGGCTTTAAGAGATCTGTCAAATTAGGGGAGACTTGACTTATGTCAACAAATCTCAAATAATTAAAAATGAAGGTAGATTATTATGCGTAGCCTTTTCCCAACCACCACTTTAGCCTGCTTTCCAAGGCACGGAGTAGTTTCGGTATATAATAGATGGTCACCCATCCACCAAACAACTTGGAAAGCGTTGCTTAACCCTGAAGACCGCCCACGCAGTTTAAAATTTCATTCAATTTAAATATTTGCATAAATTTCATGAAGAAAATAAACTTTTAAAGAGTCTGTTACTAAAAGTCTGGTCACTTAGTATTTCAGCGAGCTGATCTTGAGTAATATCTCAAAGTTGCCACTTTAGCCGCGAACTGGGCCAAGCGAGGTTTTGCTGATAACGTGGTGCAAGTCAAAAGTATTTGACGTAACCAGTAAACTGTATTCTGGAAACACAGCTTTATTACACAAACATAGAGTTATTAAATGTTTATCACATATCAAATCACTTACTTTTTTATTACTCTACTAGCGGACGTCACGCGGTTTTACCCTCATAGTTCCCGTTCCCGTGGGAGTACGCGGATAAAATATAGCCTATGTTACTCGCTGATAATGTAGATATCCATTGCTGAAAGAATTTTTCAAATCGGTCCAGCAGTTTTTAAGTTCATACATAACATACAAAAATACAAAACTTTCCTCTCTATAATAATAGTATAGATATATTTCTCATATGTCTTTTTTATCGTTTTATCCCACAGAGTTGACCCATTTATCGCTTGGTTTAGTTCCACTGACAATAATTTTCACAGTCAATCTAAGGTTCAGACGAAGCAACTCCTCAACAACAACAGTACAGACACGGTGCAAACATATTAAAAATTAAGAGTTCATATTAAAGCATGGTTTTAAAATGAGCACGATGCATGACATTTCAAACAACCACGAATTGAACATACGGTTCTCTAAAGTTCTAAATAATTATTTCTTTGATTTGATAATACCTGAGTACAAAATTCTTTCTATCGATCTATTTACAACTATTTTAAATTCACTTGCTATTATAAGTTTAGGTATTCATTTGATTGGATTGCAGTAAAATAATCTATAGTTCATTATTCTTCTTCCGCTCCCGCTCCCGCTCATAACTTGGTCCACCGCCGCAACTGGCCGGTGGCATTGGTTTCGGTTTCAATTGCCCCTTAGATAATATCAGCAGTAATTTAATCAAAACTTGCTGCTGCAGCCTAATTGATTTAGTGCTGTTTTAACTCGGTATTATTATAAATTGGGATCGCGCAACTTTGCCGGTTCGCACTGATTATTATTGGAGATAGAAGATATTAAGTAGAGGTGATTGTAAGATTTGGCTGTTGTTGCAGTTCCGTCAGGGTTAGAATTAAGGTCGATGGCGAATATGAACTACAGCACGGGACGAACAAGATTAAGCAAACCTTTCTGAGGTCGTTCCGCGGCTGGTGACCGTTCATTAAACAAGGTTTAACAGAAATAATGAAACACCCGTAAAGGCCCAACAGTGAAATTGCTGATTTTATTCTTTAGCAATTCCTGATTGATTTGCGTAGTAAAAGTTATTTGTAATGATGAGTACAATAACCCCTTTTCAGGTTTAGCGATATTTATGTAACAACGAGTATATCTTGACACCTCGGTGTCTCGTAAACCTCAGAAGCCGTTGGTCCCAGCTGCCTTCATAGATGTTTGACAGTCTTACAGGTCAGACAGTCAGAAGCCCGAAGATCACGACTTATCAAGGGGTAGAATAGAATAGAATAGAATTTTGATTTTGCAAATATAGGTTAAACAATAGTTGCTGTGGTATGTCAAAGTTCAACCATATTTTACCATTCGGCATGCAAGCATTTACATTATTTTCAGACAGTCGCTCAAAAACTGGTATTTAGTAAAATAGTTGTGAAAAAGTTATTTAGGTTGAGTGGCAGCCATATTATTGTGAGCATTTCATTGTCAATATGACTTCTGGCAGAAAATCTTATTGTGGGTGGGTCCCTGGCTCTGCAAAGGTTAAAAGACACCAAATTACCGTTTGACATTTCCTGTTACGGGTAATTTGTCAGTTAGACGAAATAATACAAAGGATCTCGAGTTTCTTTTGTGAAGATATATGCTCAAAGGTTTATTTTTGTTCGCCCATTATTAGATTATCACGAAACGAATCAAGGCAGGATGACTTTAACAAAAACCACATAGCTAAATTATACAGAAAAATGTATTTCTTACTTTATTCAAGGTTAAGGTTTCTTCTCAAACAGAGATGGGACGAGCGAGCATCGCCAAGTCTGCTTCTTACACTATAAAACGTTACGTCCCTTTTGGTGTCACCAGAGACGGTTAAAAATTGCGGGTTTATGGAATCGTCTGCTAAGTCTTTTGTTTTGATACCCCACATGACTATGTCACAAAAATACGAGTCTACATACCCAGCTGGGCAGCCACGCAGCTGGCTTGTTTCTTCTTCAAAATTCATATAGCTATGTCACTTCGGCACTTAACAAATCTAATAAGACTATATTTATTAAAACCTATCCAGCCGCTTAGGCCACACACAGTGCGTGAAAAAGAAATAGACAAACAAAAATACACATACATAGAATACATACAATACTCTCGAAAAACATTACCCTCTTTCTGGGACAGTAGGGTAAAAAGATAAATTTGTACCCAAAACTGGTATCATTTCCCACCGTTTTTCTTCAATTTGAAANGCACTTAACAAATCTAATGAGACTATATTTATTAAAACCTAACCAGCCGCTTAGGCCACAGTGCGTGAAAAAGAAATAGACTAACAAAAATACATTTGATCAATACATACATAGAATACATACAATATTCTCGAAAAACATTACCCTCTTTCTGGGACAGTCGGGTAAAAAGATAAATTTGTACCCAAAACTGGTATCATTTCCCACCGTTTTTCTTCAATTTGAAACCATCACTATATTGGAGCCTTCAGTAATAAAAGGACCATTTCAATTTACCTTTAGTTTCATATTATTCACTGTGAAAGGGTTTTACTATTCAATTTACAACTGTATAGGTTTCAAACGCAGTATTTCAATTCAATTGAGTCTCCAGAGTTATTGACTCTTTTAGTTTCAATTAAATACGAAGTGATATTACTGGAATGAAATAGACATCTGAGAGCAAAAGTTACAGTTGCTTTATGTTCACTTATTTTGTTCTACAGCTGGCAAAAGGTCGTTTGTATTTTAACATTTACTCCTTAAAGTTTTAAGTTTGAGCAACACGATAAGTGACAAATGCTTGCACTGTCAGGACAGGTCCACTCAAACCTGTGTGGTACTTTCTTCAAAAGACCACTTCAGACATTAACCTACATGGTTCTCATATGTTTGACCAATACAATTGTATGGACTTTAAAATAGACTTTGACCTCTGAGTTTGTTTCGGTGTTTCTTCTCAGGGTAGTCAGCTAGGGAACACCGGCCTCATGTAGTTTAAAATTACCCAAAAATATTGACGTGTTAAAGTGTTATGTTTAACCTACTTACAAAATAAATATAATTTATAACAAAACCTACCCATCCGCACCAAACGTTTTGGGAATACTTCCGGTGCGAACAACTAAGGAGTAGGATTCCCTGCCAGAGTCTGTGTTTCCATTTATACGTTTGGGCACTCCGAATACCGAGTCGCATGAAAAGTAAAACAAGTGGTAGTTGGCGTACTAAAGCTTTTATTTAAAACTGTGAAAAGCCTATATATTGGTATACTCCAAAAATGATAAAAAGAATAGAGTGGTTCAGTTAACATAAAACTAGAAATAGTTGAAAGCAAGCACTTCCCATATTTTCAAAGCTTGGTCAGGGTTGAAAATGCAATATCGCGTTTTTTTAGGCGTCCATTTACATACATGTCACCTAACGTTAGCGAAAATGGCCACAGGACTAAGCGTTAGGCAGCTACCTACAGAACCAAACGTTGTTTACACATCAGGGTCTTTATATTCTAAGTCATCAAATTGAAATGTAAAGTCTAGTAACTAAACAAAAACTCCAAACTCAAAGAAAACTAACATTCAAACAAATTTAATTTAAATCCCAATTTAAATCTAGCAGAAACATTCGCAAAACAGAATTAAATTGAATCTATACCTTTATCACCCTTTGACATAAACCTGTCTGTCAGATGAACGGTAGGTACATCCTACCAACCACTTTAAATCGAAATCCCAAATAAAACACACACGTCCCGTTTGTCAAAGCAAGTAAATAGATTTTAAAATTTTCACCGGTTGTCTATTTCGGTCGTGTGTCAGCCCTGTGCTGAAATATTAACGACGCAGCAGCAGGGTTGCCACTTCGAAAATAGTGGCGATCGATTGTTTAGAGAAAGTGGGACAGGGAGGATATTTTTGCTGTTGGTTGAGATAGGCTATTTTTGTCGGTGTACTGGAAAATAAAACAAGATAAGGCATTTTGCAAGCGTTGGTATCACGCCATTATAACTTTGTGGGCAGTCGGGGGAAAATAGACTTGTGTGCGCACTTCATCATGATAATAAATTTATTATACCTATGTATTAGCCTCACTATGTTATTAATGGAAGCCGATATAAAACCCATGCTTAATATCTCTGTAATTCAATTATTGTATCAGTAAGTTTTTCTTAAATTCGCAAATCGCAAGTGTTTTGATACCTTTCAGCTACGTTACGGAATCAGGCTGTACTTTGACCATAATATTTCAGCTGCCTTTTTAAAGTGTTATTTGCTGATACGCTTAGTAAGATAATTAATTAAAATTAAAATGCGGGGCTTATTGCATTTTCTTCACTAATAAAACCGTCAGCCCGCTGTGTCAACCCTTACTTAAAATATTAACGAGGCGAGTCAGGGCTGCCCCTATTTATAGCAGCGATCGATTGGGAATGATGTACCGGTTGTGTCGCACACCAGGGATGTAATGGATATTAAATTGCGGATCTGGATACGGATACGAATGCAGAAACAATATTATTATATCGTTTACGGATATCAAATTATTTTGAATAATCCGTTAGTTTCGGTTACGGATATATGAAGTGACAAGCGCGGCCAGTGCGTCGGCTCGGCCGGGCAGATAACTGTCATAATGTGTCTCATTTAGACTCTGCCCCTCTCCAAAATTATCCGAAACTTTTATACCGGATTTGGTAACGGTTACGGAGCTTCCTGTCGCACACACACCTAACACACACAAACAGTACCCTGTGTGTGTGAAACTTTGCCAAAGGGTGACACCGCATGACGAGGGGTAGTGTTTTGATAAATACGGACATAACTATGGGACGATAGTATCGGGAATCGGTATGATGAAGGACTTGGCAACAACTTCACGTTGTATGACGGAGGTTCTGAGTTATTGAAAAAGAGGTACTTGACTTTGCACTTGGCGTTGTAGGTATCAGCTGGAAGACAACGACTCTTGGATGAGGGTTTCTTTCATAGACTTGCGCGGCTCTTTTGCGAAGTTACGATAAGGACTGACCTCCTACTATGACGCTTCAATGCCACCATGGTGCTGTTATGGAAGGGCTGTTTGTCCTGTGTGACACCGTCTCTCTGTCGCAACAAAATCTGTTTGGCGTTGTGATGTAGTGGTAGGGAAGCTGGTCCTTAGAAGCCTTAGAAGTGGAAGCCTTTACTTTGGGTGGCCTTGTAATATAAAGTAACAAAAAACCTGGGTAACAAAGATTAATGTATTCTTTGAGCTTTATCTGTTAGTCTGCACATTTGAGCAGCACGCTCTTTCAAAATTGTTGTTCACTTCCAAACTAAATTTGTCTGATTCTCTGATTGACCTATCATTTTCATGGCGTATCGTTAAAGGTGAAATAGTTTGTTCCCGTGTAAAGTACAATTTTAAATTAATTTGAAACCTCACTCAAGTGACCACAAAATGCGAAGATAACCCTCAATTAACCACAATATGAAACGAAATTTAAATAACATTATTTTATGTTTATTAAGAGCATTCACGCCAAATCCGCTCCACCAAGTTTAGGTAATTTGCAGTGCTCTTGCACTCACACAGATGCGCGCGTGTATGTGTGCGTACAGTAAGTGCGCTCTCTGTCATTATAGTCAAACTAACCCATGTTGATCCGTTGAGTTATGTTTAATGATACTTATTTAATCGTCAGTTGATTTTTATTTACTATTCTTATTTTTATTACAACCTTGCGAAACAAAGAGACAATTTTGGATCCTTTATAAAGTATAGTACAAATCACGGGAGAAAAGTTGGAAATGTAGTACAAATGTAAAATCCTACAACGATATTAAAAAACGAAATGGAATGGAAATGAAATGAAATGGATATTTGGATGGATATTTGTTACTCTTTCACAAAAACTACTGAACGAATTTTGACAGAAATTTGACCATTTGATAAAAAGACATTTTGAAGTTGTTCAAAGTCACGATCATACTCTAGCAAATTATAAAGTACCTACTAGCTTTTGCCCGCGGCTTCACCTGCGTGGAAGTTGGAAATTATCCCACGGAAATATCGAGATAAAAACTATCCTACGTCCTTTCCCGGGACTCAAAAAATCTCTATACCAAATTTCATCTATATCGGTTCAGAGGCTTAAGCATGAAGAGGTAACAGACAGACACACATTCGCATTTATAGGTAAAATTAGTATGGATTAGTTAGGATTCTGATTTATTTCAAAATAAAACATTTCAATATCAAAGTATTATTTATTCATAACCATTACAGCACTTGTATGTAGATTTAAAAAAAAAATCCTTTACTGGCTTTGAAAGATCACCGGCTTGTGTGTGGCACACATCGGCAAACCTCAAAAAATCAGTTGCTAACGTTTATAATACAAAAAGAAATCAGTAATAGGAAAATCCCTAATTTAAATGCAAAAGCTACAAAAGAAAATGCTGTTTATAATAATGATAGCGGCCCGCCCCAGCAACTTTCTTTCATAGAAACCTTGTCCTGGCAATACCGAACACAATAAAAATAATCATTCAATTTGTTGTATGTTAATGTAATGTTTTTTACTATGTAAGGATAAAGAAGCATCTTTAAGGTGGTTGCTCCACGGTAGCCCGCGAAAAACAAATTTTTCTTACGTTTTTTGCAATTTGCAAGTTAGTATGTCGTTAGACCTTACTGCGCCCACACGATAAGAAGATGAAGAAGTTAGTATCTATACTTCTATACTAATATATAAAGCTGAAGAGTTTGTTTGTTTACTTGAATGCGCTAATCTCAGGAACTACTGGTCCGATTTGAAAAATTCTTAGTTTGAAAAATTTCAACTAGTTAGGTTATAATTATGTTGATTAAAGTATGAGTCGCGGGCGTAAGAATTATCTATTTTCAAAATTATAACCATTAAAATCAGTAAAATAACTTCATAAGTCGGTGTAATCCTAAAATGATTTCTCCTTTTTTATTTCTCAATTATCGGATGCTAATGTATTAATCGGAGAGTTATATTACCAATTCAGACGCTTCTATATTTTGGGATGACGCGGCTGCTTCTGGGCTGAAGCTGGTTTGGGAAGACGAGGCTAAGTCCTGAAAAAATAAATTAGATGCAATGCCATACATAAAATATGAATGAAATATTGTTAAAAGTACAGTATTGCTACTAATGCTTTACCTTTACTTCATTTTGGATTTCAACATCTTCCGAGCTCTCAACAAATGTTTTTTCTTTACAATGCCTGATAATAACCATAAACCAGTATTAGTAAATAAAAGTCGTAAGCCGGTAATACATGTTAGCCAGGCCTCAGTCAACGCGAGCGTAGCAAATTGATAGAAGGCGAGTGCTATGGTCATATTAGTACCAGCAGGAGCATAAAACTACCAGACTATAAAATATTCTAAGGTTCTACGAATCGATTTTTCCGCTAATATGCAACAACTTTAGTGTACAACCAACATTGAAATCTCCGAGCTAACTAGACGAAAACAAACATTACTTAAAATAAAAATTCTTTAAAATCGATGTACATTGATTTTATTCAAATTTGAGCGGCTATTGTTGTTTACATCTTTGGCAAATTTGACGCGGCCGGACTTTACAAACATCGCAAGTTAAAAAACCGGCTCAACTGTCTATCACGGTTCATGAGATACAGTCTGGTGACAGACAGACGGACAGTGGAGTCTTAGTACATAATAGGGTATTTAGTATTTACCCTTTGGGTACGAAACCCTAAAAAGCTTGTAGAAAAACTGGTATCAGATAATCGACGGTTTAGTTTGAGGAAGTATTTTTTTGCGATTTCGATGTTGGTCGCATAGAAAAATAAATGTATCTGAGCAGTAGAATCTTCCCCTAGAAGGAAAAAGTTAATAAACGAGGACCTTATTTATAGCAAATTAAGTATTATAAAATATTATTTTATGCCAACCTTTTAGCCCTAGCTTTAGTTAAAGCCTCTAAATTCAATTTCTTCTTTTTCCTCGATACAACTAGTGTTGTTTTTTTGTTTTTATTCCCCATGGCATCTGAAACAATTTTTCTTGTTTCGAAAAATATTGTTGTCAATCATCTAAATAAATATTTTACTTACCAAACCAAGATCGTTAGGTCGCACTATAAACTCACTCGACGCCAAGGGTCAGGAGAGGTCACGCGTAGAGAACCGAGCGATACGTCCACTCTCTGAAAGGCCTCGCGGCGGACTGATTTGAAACGATTTATGCTTACAGTTTTATAGTAGTTTTAAAAAACTTGTAATTAATTTAATTTAATTAAATAAGCTGAATGCTGTTTCGTATTTTGTAAAGAAGATATTCTTCTATTATAGTACATCTTTATTTTGTAAAATTATGTAAGATTTATTGGAGTAAATAATGAATTTAGCAACCGCTTTTTCTTGTTAATTTCACTTTGTTTATTGTTTGATTTATCTATGTTAGGAGCTGAAAATCAAAAAAATCTCTGGTAGGTTTTTGCTCAAGGATATGAACAATTAAATAAGTTTGTTTGTTTGTAAATTGTATGACTGGTTTCTGATATTTCAAGTTTCGAAATGACCACTGTGAAGGGAATTTAAAAAACACTGTTCGTTTATCTGGTTAGAATTCACAANTAGTGGAAGCCTTTACTTTGGGTGGCCTTGTAATGTAAAGTAACAAAAAACCTGGGTAACAAAGATTAATGTATTCTTTGAGCTTTATCTGTTAGTCTGCACATTTGAGCAGCACGCTCTTTCAAAATTGTTGTTCACTTCCAAACTAAATTTGTCTGATTCTCTGATTGACCTATCATTTTCATGGCGTATCGTTAAAGGTGAAATAGTTTGTTCCCGTGTAAAGTACAATTTTAAATTAATTTGAAACCTCACTCAAGTGACCACAAAATGCGAAGATAACCCTCAATTAACCACAATATGAAACGAAATTTAAATAACATTATTTTATGTTTATTAATANCTTTTGGGTCGAACAACCAAAATCGACGTTAACGCTCTTAATATTTATTGGAACTTTGCGGTCTGGTAAATACTGTTCTGTGTAAAACATAGTTCAAAATTAAATATTAATTTTATATCGAAAGCAATGAACTGTTTCTACTTCATTTTAATATAANTATTTATTGGAACTTTGCGGTCTGGTAAATACTGTTCTGTGTAAAACATTGTTCAAAATTAAATATTAATTTTATATCGAAAGCAATGAACTGTTTCTACTTCATTTTAATATAAATTAATTTAATTTCATGTTACATTTATTAATGAAACATGTTTTTCGATGAAATCTGGGATTTATCGACAAGTTTTTCTGTCACTCGTATTTTTTTGTTGTTATAGTGGAAATATAAATACACTCTCTGTGAAAATTACTACCTATTACGTTTCATGCTTTCATGACATATAGCCCGCTGACAGACAGACGGACGAATAACGGATGCTTGGTAATAGGGTTTTGGTGGGTACGAACTCTAAAAAGAACCCAAACTCCTTTATAAGTAAGGTACGACAAAATTCAAGTCACACATGCCTTTAATAAGATTCGTGAAGCTAATCTAATTTACTCTTTGTTTTGCTCGACAAAGTCCCCGATACAAGTAAACTAGGACAAAAACAAAAGCAGTGTGAAAGTCTCCATGTTTGTTGTTAGCCAGTCACTTGACAACTTAGGTAATCCAAGTTGAGGCAGGGACTAAGTTATCAGTCTGCCTGATTTCATGACTAACTTACTTTCTTTATGAGGAAATCTGGTTCTCGTCTGCTGTTTCTGTCTGATATTTGTTTGCATTCGCTGAGGAGAGTGGCACGTCTGGCAAAATTACCATCATGCGTGGTTTTGTAGTCATGCAGCAATTCTCAAAAAAAAAAAACTCAAAACTCAAAGCATTTATTTCAATTAAACCATTACTTCTGAATAGTCAAGGTCGGTCTGTCCAAAGAGATGAAGCTAATTACACGTTCCAAAGCGTAGAGAAGAACGTGCAAGAAACTCCACGGACACTCTTTTTAATCAATGTTTTTACAATGATATGGTTACATCATTCGTGTGAAAATTATACAAACACACATATATGTGAGAACGATGTAGAAAGACTTTTAAAAAAGCAACAATTCAAGGAACAAATGATTGAAATAAGCCGTGGCAGCTGAGACATGACTGGTCCTAGCTGACGGCGCTCGCTCAGCAATATGCCTGCGCTAGCGCCATTCGGCTCAACCACTTTGAAGAGTGCCAAATGATCCAGCACCATCAGCCAGTGCAATCTAACGACGCTGTTGAAGTTTAAAAGATGTAAACTACACTGTCAAAGTTTTACTAGCCAATTCTGTCCACTATGATACTACACTGTCGGTCTATTCTCTCATCATATCACCGTGTTAACTGAGCTGGAGTGAGCATGAAGTGAATTGTCATTCCATCTTGTTTGTATGGATTCACAACTCACTTCATTTTCACTTCACCTAAGCAGTGAGATGTTTATAGAATCGCACTGCTGTTTGACCACTTACCTGATGTTAAGCGATGATGTGATAAACGATATAACACGGTTGCCTAGAAGTCACCTATTCACTCTTGACTCAAAACCAGAAAAATATGTATGTAGGTAAATTAGCTCCTTTGCTTGTAAAATCCATAGTAATGCACATATTTGCATCGTACCTTAAATCCAGTAGTATAGGTTTCTACTTCATTGGACTAATTGGAAACATTTCTTATCCGATCTTGGACCAGGAATAGCAAAGCAACATTTGGTAATTGGATAAAGTTTCACTACTAAAGTTAGTTAGCTGGAAAATATACTCGTAATTATGCAGGTACGTAAATCTCTTGATACTGGTTCCACTAATGAGGTAGCATTTTACTTGTTAATGCAGTTTTTAATTCAACAGGATAGCGGCTTCACTCGCGTTAAAGTAGCCTAAAATTGTCTCCACCATCTATCTCTGTATCAAAATTCATCAACATCTGTTCCGCGATTTAGGTGTGAAAGTGTAGTAAATAAACAAACTCACTTTTGCATTTATAATATCAGTAAGGATTATTATAGGCTCGCGTTTGACCACTATCTCACCTGATGGTAAGCGATGTCGTGGTCGACGATGGAGCACGCTTACCTAGAAGTAACCTATTCACTCATGACTTCAAGCTACCAGGAAACACAGACTCCGGCAGGGCATTCCACTCTTTCGCTAAAAAATACGAGTAATCAATGCAAAAATGTACGCCGATCAGAACCGTCACTCCACTTTGTACTTTTCTACAATGACACAACTAGAACGAAACGTTTAACAAACAAAATCAAATAATTTATTTATTTTATTTTTTTTACTTAATGTATAATATAATTGAATGCATGTTTTTGGTTGTTTTATTAATTTTTATTAGGTGTATCTTGAATTTTTAACAAACGTAATGATTGTATTATATATTGGTTTATCCAGCGGCATTTACTGCCGGTAATCTTACGGATACGAATATTGTAGCTGGTTATTGTCACATAATTGTCATGGCTTTGTACGAGGCTCTTGTGAAGAGTCATCTGGAATATAATGCGGCCGTCTGGAGCCCGAGTGAAATAAAATACAAAAATATGCTCGAACGGATACAGAACAAATTCATTCGATTTATGTATTTAAAGCTGTATGGGATATACCCGGGATACCCATTACTGTATCCTACCTTGTTCTGTCTCGGTATGGTGGGCTACTATAAATTAGAAATCAGACGTGAAGTGGCACTGGCAACGTATCTTTTTAAAGTTCTTAGAGGCAGTATACAAAACTCAGGTATACTATCAGAAATAGGGTTTTGTATACCGGATAGGTACGTGGAGCGGCGGCGCAGGCCGCTGCTACTGGTGGTGCCACGGGCGCGCACTAACCTGCTGGGGCGCGCACCGCTGACTCGTGCGCTGCGCACTCTCAACACGGTGGCGGATGCATTAGACTTATTCACCTGTACACTGGGTGAGTTCACAAGGGCCACGTACTATGTAGCGTGTAAGATGTAGTTAAGAAAGTTTTTTGTAAGTTACTTTGTCGCATTAGATGTAATCTGTAATGGCAAAGGAAACGTGTGTGTAATAAATAAATAANGGCGTTCGACACAGTCGACCACGACATACTCTTGTCGAAGCTGGCAGGTATGGGCTGCACACTTCATACAGTAAAGTTCTTCGCCAGTTATCTTCGAGATAGAAGTCAGTATGTGGACTGTGGCGGACATTTCTCGGAGCCCTACTACACCAGATCGGGCGTTAGTCAAGGTACGAATTTGGGACCCTTACTATTTATTATTGTGGTAAATGATTTACCACAAGTAGTCAGGTCAACATGCCTGCTATTTGCTGACGACCTTAAGTTGTCTACAGTCATAAAAGACACTGCGGATCGTGACATGCTGCAGCACGACTTGGATAGGGTTAATGAATGGAGTCACTGCAATAAGCTATACTTTAATGTATCAAAGTGCTCGGTGATTTCATTCACACGCACACGAAGCCCACAACACCACCAGTACTGCATGGATGGGGAGCCGCTGCAGCGTGTCACGGAGGTAAAGGATTTAGGCATTCATTTCACCAGTGATTTACACTTTCGCAAACACGTGGTACACGTTTGTAAAAAGGCGTACAGGAATCTGGGATTTGTGCTGCGTCAGGCAAATGACTTCACGAACATCAATGCATTGAGGGCTTTGTACGAGGCTCTTGTGAAGAGTCATCTGGAATATAATGCGGCCGTCTGGAGCCCGAGTGAAATAAAATACAAAAATATGCTCGAACGGATACAGAACAAATTCATTCGATTTATGTATTTAAAGCTGTATGGGATATACCCGGGATACCCATTACTGTATCCTACCTTGTTCTGTCTCGGTATGGTGGGCTACTATAAATTAGAAATCAGACGTGAAGTGGCACTGGCAACGTATCTTTTTAAAGTTCTTAGAGGCAGTATACAAAACTCAGGTATACTATCAGAAATAGGGTTTTGTATACCGGATAGGTACGTGGAGCGGCGGCGCAGGCCGCTGCTACTGGTGGTGCCACGGGCGCGCACTAACCTGCTGGGGCGCGCACCGCTGACTCGTGCGCTGCGCACTCTCAACACGGTGGCGGATGCATTAGACTTATTCACCTGTACACTGGGTGAGTTCACAAGGGCCACGTACTATGTAGCGTGTAAGATGTAGTTCAGAAAGTTTTTTGTAAGTTACTTTGTCGCATTAGATGTAATCTGTAATGGCAAAGGAAACGTGTGTGTAATAAATAAATAAATAAATAAATAAATAAAAACAAAAATACCGAAGTCTTCTCTTGAATTAAACAAAACTTCGTCCTTTCTAACTTGACAACATAACGCGGGTTCTTCAACCAATCGGACAATCGCTTCTTAAACCTGACGCACTGTACAGGGTGTTTCAGAAGTGTGTGCTCATCATTCTTAAGAGTCGGTAGTACTGTATATCAGACGCACAACAACACCTATAAATATCATAATGCACTTCTGTAACAGCCTAAACAATATTAACCTCCGCACCGTTAACCTCTGCACCGCCGGCTGTGTCACCGCCGCACACACACTACTGCGCTAGGTTATGAAATACAGATGTTAAACTATTTTTTTTGCAATGTTTCGAATTTCAAAGCAAACTAATGGTGTACAATATTTAGACAAAGAATTGTTTTCTATTCAATTGTTACTTCATTAATGGTAAGCTTATAAGTAAACATATACACTCCTTTAAGGTACCACAGGGTTTTTGTAACATACTGTAGAACTAAGAGTGACACATTTTCTGGCAACCTTCTTTTTATTCTTCATTCCTAAATCTTTTGAAGATTGATAAAATTAAGAAAACGCTGAGCCTTTTTTTTCTCCGTCGTATTAAAAGATCAAACGTAAAAAGATTGGATATTGTTACGACTGGCCTAACGTCGTCCTTTGTCAAATTGTTCTTGAATTTGCGAAGATGCGTGAATAGCGATATGGGAGATTAGAGATAATTTGATAATGTTGAGGTTCTTTTGGGGACGTTTTATTATAATTACATATCTTTTGGTTCGTATCGTGGGAGCGGTTTTCTGTGCCTTGGGGCGTTTAAATTACTTTATTTATTTATTTAAAACTTCACGCACACAAAAGTTTAGAGTCAACCTTTGATGCAGAGACGACACGTATGGCGCAGCGCAGTGCTTGAGCGATTGACTGCAGCGCTGCCTGTCGCGGGTTCGATTCCCGCACGGAACAAATATTTGTATGGCCTACAGATATATTGTGTATATATATGTGAGATTATATGTTTGTAAACGCACCCAAGGTACAAGACAAAATCCTAGTGTGGACCTTTAAAAAAATAAAAGAGACATGAAAAGTCCTGCCGAATAACTTTAGCTGTTCCAGCTAAGAGTTTTTTTGGATTGGTTGTTAATGTTATCTAGCTCGTCTTTTTTAATGTTTCATATTGTAACTCATTTTTGAGTTAATCGATAAAATGCTTTATATTTTACATAATACAAATTTTATTTTTTCTTTTGTTTCTATGCAGTTGAACAGTGACCTCACTTTGCATATTAACGCCACGGCCTAAAGATAGTTACAAAAAATCAATTAAAACAGCTACCAAATTAACTCACTTTTTCATAACATTAATAACTGTACAGATGAACAGTCAAACAGTAAAACAGAACTGTTATTGCTGAACTTTTATAGCGAAGCTTTCAAGTTGTGTGCTGTTAATTCAGAGCTTTTACCCCTCCTCCACCTCTCTTACCTCTTACCTCGACACCCCCCACTTGTAAGTACAAGTTAAGCTGGTATACACTGGCACAGTGTTGGAGGTTTAATGGCAAGTTAGGCGGTATGCATATTAACGACAGTTGAGTATGAATTGTGTATTTATGGGGCTCCGTGTGTTTTGGTGTGGTTTGGACATGACCATGTTGTTTCCGTGTTGTTGCTGTATACAAAACGTAAATTATCGTTTCATTTTGGGAATTTCATACTATTGTATTGATCAGTACAATTGTTTTGTATACAAACAACGTAGATCATCGTAGATTTTAAAAATAAATGTTGACGGCAAGTTTTATCTACTCTTACTGTATTATGTATATTCTGTATTATCAAGATTTTATATTCAACCATCTTTTACCCGCGACTTCGTACATGCATATCCCGTTGTTTTTTCGTTCCCGTAGAAATTTCTGGAAATCCTCTTAGTACTCCTCTACACTCCCCGAGAAACCTATATACCAAATTTCAGCTTTATACGACCAGTAGCTTCGGCTGTGCGTTGCCTGTCAGCCACTCAATCACTCAGTAACGGTAGAATTTTATATATTTATTGATTTATGAATGAATGACGTCTTAAAAGTTAAAATAAAGCACAGACAATCAACCCTGTCAGAGAAAGATTGGTGCACAACAATGAATGATTTTTGGAAATTTATTTCGTTACGCAAATCAACATGGTTTTGTTTATATTTACGTAACATGGTTTTAAACCAAAATAAATTAGTTTCAACTAATCGCCCGCGCTAACAACTTTAAACAAGGACTTGGATTGAAATGACAAGGTCCCATACTGACATCAACGAAGCCGAGGCAACTAACTGTAACACAATTATTGTAAAGGAAGACAAGACAAGTATATCCTCTACATATACATATAATTACATATATTGTATGAAACGCGGATAGCATTCGTAAATCCACAACGACATAATGTGCCACCCTCATCTGATGTAGTCAAGCGTGGTACATGTAGCTAACTTGCCACGTTCATATAATTAGGGAGGTCCTGAGACAGATTTGTATGTAAGTGTCTATATAAGGAAGATAGAAGAGCTCTATTTCTTAGAATTTAATTGTAATTAAGAAGTTTGTTGGGAAAAAAGTTGTCTTGTATAGCAAAAAACTAAACTAAACTTAACTTAGACGGGTTCAATAATCACAATATGCAAGTTTAGACAGCTATCTAAACTTGCATATTGAGATTATTGAACCCGTCATTTCTAAAAGGGCAGTAGTCCATTGAATATTAAATGTCTTACTCTCGTACCATTTTCGTACAATCTTTAACTATCTATTGCTATTTAAGTTGGTTTGCGATTTTAAACGATGCGCTCTTATCACAAGACTTATGGAAACCCTCCAATTAATGAAATGGCGCCAAAAGTGATATTTGAAAAAAGTGTGACTCGTGCCCTTTTCGAAATGACGGGTTCAATTGATTAAATTAGCTGTTAGGTAGAAAAAACCTCAATTTCTTAACATTTTTGACAGATTTTGACTGAGATGGGCACTCAATGAGAATTGGCACTCTTATATAATATTAGGAAGAGGTAAAATGGTTTGATCATAATATTTTTTTGTAAATATTGAGATTACTTTTAGAAGTACTGGACCAATTACCAAAGTTCTTCTTCTGTGTTTCATACGCTACTTTTTTCCTTGAAAAATGGACGATCCCTGTCGTGTAATCTACGAGAGCAAGTTACAAGCAAAGATATGTGTTTCAAACATCATTAGCATGACTGAACAATACGTGTATTTTCATAAATCATGCAATAGTAGTATCAACCACTGCTGCACTGGTAAAAATACAACCGTTATGATAAACACGTCGATTGAAGTTGTTCGATGAATATCATGCGTCACCATATCCGCTGATGCGTAATTT
>NDFZ01002657.1:0-19629 GCA_002192655.3 Mamestra configurata
GATGACCTTCGTGTACGTCTTATCTAGTTTCGAAATTGACTTTAGACTTGTCCTCAAATGGGGACGTTTCACTTCTTCCCCCTTTCCTCCATCTTTACACTGTGAAGTCAGACCCGTCACATAAGAATATTAGAATGACTTGCAGGGCAGCGGGGTAGTTGCGTAAGGCCACGTTTCCACTTGCAACCTTGTCGCATGCAAGTTACATAACATTGCGGGCTACCCAGGTCTCATGTGAACAATCGCTCGATCGTGCCCCGCAATGACACTAAACTTGCATGCGAGTTGCTTGCAGGTCGAAACGCGGGCATACAATTAATGGGGTTGTCTATTGTTTACTCAAAGATTATATACCAGAATCACCATATTCCCGAATTTCATTTGCCTGAATGTTTTGTTTGCCCTAAAAGACATCTGACATACTGTTAATTGCCCGAAACTTAGATACCATAAGATACGAGTGCCATACATATTGTTTTTCATATTTTTAAGTGCCATAATAATTATCAGACAAAATATTTAAACGCCGATTATTAGACATAACATTTAAATGCCATAATAATTATGATGGTTAATGGTGGGCTATTCGCTCGCTCACACGACCCCGCCATCCCCTTCTAACCTAACCTATCCGAGTCGGAGTGCCCTAAAGTCCCGATTGCATCCAGTTTCTCCTGATATAACAACCNTCATTGCCTGATTTACATAGTACTGATTTCGAAAAGGCTAGGCAGATTATGATGATGATTACGAGCAGATGAATTTTTCAATCGTATGTAGCAATGGGTTAGTACCTTCAAATCGCTTAGGTCTGTGATCTGTGATACAAAGAATATTACGGTATTTAAAAAAAACATTTTGTGTGACACGAGAACGCATCTCGTCTCACTTGACATGTATTAAAATGTATGGAATGGGAACCTCCAGGTGGTGTTGCCAATAGAGGCATCGCTCTCCCCTCACGACCCGCTTGCTAAGTGGGAGGACCACACAGCTTGCTGGCAGATGTGCTACAGAGGCGCCTTGGGGGAGTCGCTTCTCCATGTACTCATCATCTGTGATACTAAGGTAAGACTGTTTAAGACTGTATCCTTTTACTATTGTAGGGATTCAATCTTTTCCAATCATTCAAAATTATTCTATAATAGTTCCGTATTTGATTTGATTTGTTCCCAAATGATGGAGGATTTTTTATCACAATATAATAGAGGCCGGATCTATTGACATTAACTAGGCATAAATTAAGGTTCTGTCTGAGCTACTGCTGCTGCGAATTTTGTAATGACCGTCACCATCAAGCATCAAGTCACTCCAGTATAGGGTGCTATTAAATCTATATATAAAAGGGGAACTGACTGACATATCAACGCACAGCCGAAATTACCTTTTATGATGTAGTTGATCTGATCACTAAGAAAGGACTTTTTCAACTTTAAGAGGGTGAAATGGGGAAATATTCTTTGTACTTAATCTGCGTAAGCGAAGTTGCGGGTGAAATGCTTGTCATAGATGATCGGGTGTTGAAGTAGTAGCCAGTGCCGACTGGATCAATAGAAAAGAGGTGGCGTAAACTATAGACCATACATATACGTACGATTCGTTTTTCGCAATACAAGAATATTAAGTCGATACATGTTGATTCTTTTTTATCTATTTAATTTCAGATCCATACGAGATTAGCCAGAACACTAGTGAAATGCTTTCCGAAACTGTCACTGGATGTGGTTGAAGGGGAGGAGTATTTAGGCAAGTACAAGTTAATGTAAGTCGGTAAAGATTTTCGTAGTGGGGGAAGTTCGCGTATATAAAAATGTATGAAATTGTGCGTGTGCGAACTTCCCCCAATACCTAAAATGTTTGCCAACTTACGTTCCGGGGCCCATTAAAACGCTAGTTCGTACAATTCTAATGTAACCACAAAAGCACGACCACAATCGAAAAGATTTTAGCTCTACGTAGATGCGGATTTCAAAATCACTAAAAACACAAAAATTTAAAAAAATGTTTCTTTCTTCAACCAGTAGTTAAATATTATTTATTCTTCTGTAGGGGCCAGTTCACTTCATCTGGCTATAGCTTACAGCAACAACGAGTTAGTTCAAGACTTGGTGGAAGCAGGTGCTGACGTCAACCAAAGAGCTATTGGTAAGACCCAATATGATACCTGATGAGTTTGTTTAATTATGCATTTTATTATTTACATCCTTCTTTATTTTTGGGTGCAGTAGAATCATTTGTTTTATTACGCTTCTCTGTAAATGGTTTTGCTGTAAAAAGATCTGTTTCGTTGACCTTCTTCGGATTAATTGGGCATACAAGCATCCTCATCAAAGTTTACATGAGGCTGATTATTTGCCTGTTTTGACACATCTTTAAATAACCTTCCCTAAGCCCTCTTCTCCGTTTTACTGATTCCAAATCATACACGGTCTAATAAAACAGTGATGGTCAATTTAAGACCTATTTCGAAAGTGTCAACTAGCCTTTTGAACCTATGTTTATTAAATGTTTTGTTACTAGGCAGTTTCTTCCTGCCCCGCGACCAACAACGCGTGCCACCTGCGAGGCAGACAAATTACGAAGGTTTAGCGTACTTAGGCGAGTACCCATTAGCTTGGGCGGCTTGCTGTGCCAATGAAGGGGTGTACAACCTGCTTTGTGACTCCGGAGCTGACCCTGATGCACAGGACTCGTTTGGGAACATGATACTGCATATGGTAGTCGTTTGTGATAAACTGGTGAGTTTTTTTACTTGTAGTGGTAACACCTTGAGCTGGTCTAGCGTATTAGAAATTTAATAGACTGCGAGACCAGCTTATACTGGTTCTGTTACTATTTTTGTGCGGCCTACTATACAATGGTTTCACAGAGTTAAATGTTATTTCTTGTGTAACACTCCTAAAAACTACTCCGATGGATTTTTAAAACTTATTGATTTCTTACCTAGCAAAGCAGTAATGACTAATGATAATCTAGTAACTACTTACCGTGTCCCCAAACAAGGACATGTTCGGCTACGCGCTCCGGCACCCGAAGGTCCCTGCCAGCAACGGGCGTATGAANGAAAACTTATTGATTTCTTACCTAGCAAAGCAGTAATGACTAATGATAATCTAGTAACTACTTACCGTGTCCCCCAACAAGGACATGTTCGGCTACGCGCTCCGGCACCCGAAGGTCCCTGCCAGCAACGGGCGTATGAACCTGGCAGGCTTCACGCCACTGACTCTGGCCTGCCAGCTGGGCCGAGCGTCTGTCTTCAGGGAGATGTTGGAGTTGTCTGCCAAGGAGTTCTGGCGGTACTCCAATATCACCTGCTCTGCCTACCCGCTGAATGCTCTGGATACCTTGCTGCCTGATGGAAGAACCAGTAAGTTTTTAATATAACGCAATATAGTGTTTTCGTAGATAGAAAAATATTAATTCTGTGTATGACACGACACGTATTTTGTGCCATTTCAAATCTATAAAAAGAAGGGGCTGATGCCGTAACGTTTTACTACAAAGCGTACCACCGCGCTTTGTTAACGTGGGAAAAGCAAAATACATGTTCAATATTTTTTGGAAATCTATCTGAAGGACTCATTAGATTTTTCCAGTCAGTGGCGTAGCTAGCACGGGTACGGATAATGTGGTGTCAAATCAACTAATTATGGGTTGCGCCTTACGTTCTGGTCGCAATTTTTCAGGAGGGGGGGATTGTTCCATTTGTGCAGTAGGTTTTGATTCTGTCGGAATGTCCTTACATCAGCATATTCAGCATCACGCTTACAAACAAATCTCGAAAATTTGTGCACCTCGCCTCCGATAGTTTTGATTTCCTTTTCATCGTTATCCAAACTCAAATAGAATTAACTTGGTTGACTGACGCAAGTAAGCTCAAAAACTAAGAGAGGGTAGAACGCAAGAGCAAACGAAGTGAGCTCAAAAATGTTTGCATCCCACCTCGGCTAGGTTGTATTTTCTTTTGATCACTCATACTTAAGTAGAAGTAACTTTTTGAGTGATGCAAGGAAGCTCATTAACTAAGAGAGGGCAGAATACAAGAGCGAGCGAAGCGAGCTCAAAAACTATTTCACCCCACAGGTTTCATTGCGTCTCCCGTTTAAGACTAGCTTTTGCCTGCGACTTCGAAGTCGAAGTCGCAGGCAAAAGCTAGTAGGTACGCTATAAAGGCGCTTTGATCAAACTCATCTGTCTCATTACTATTATGACAGCCCTTAAAATTATGTCCCAACCTGCAGAATGGAGCTCCGTCCACTTTCCTATTATTCTGCGAAAACGCTCGCGTCTCGTCGACCGACTGACGGAACGGAACGTAGCTAGTCTTCGTATAAGTAGGTACGTACTCAATAAACAACGAAACGTATTCAAAGACCAAATTTAAACCTTAAAATTCAAAAATTGTACTTATAATATCACTCACCTAGATTCCAAGTTAAAATAACAATGGATTTCCTGCTCAAAACAATGTTATTTTGTTTATTATACGTGTTTGATACGACACACTGCACGCCTCGCGGTGAAAACAGCGAGCGGTGAAGAGCGGGGAGGAATACGCCAGTTGTCGGGCGAGGTAGGGGGTCGCGGGGAGTGGGGAGCCACGTGCGTCAGACGCTTACCAAGGCTGCCAACCTAACGTATTTGTCGCCCGCTCTCTCACGCTCCCCGCGCAAGGCAACACCACAGCCACACCATTCCCCGCATTCCCCGCGAGCTTGATTGCTCACGTGTTTCTGTTTATGTTTAGTCGTCATTAGTTGTGTTTCACTCGCTTAAAACTATATAAATATTTATTTTAAATATTATTTTATTATAATCTTCAATAGAGATCATCTATAAACTCTATATACGCGGGTATTTCCCTAATGTCTGGACCGATTTTCACGAAACTTTCACAGGCAGATAGCTGATGTTATAAGGAGTAAATATGGATTTTGGAAATAGGATTAGGGTTCCGTGCAAAGAAATTAAAACCCATATAAAAACTACCTGCTAGTGTTACTTGGGTATTTTTCTGTCTTTCTATATACCTACCTACGTGTTTCGTTTAACATTAAATAATATCTAGGTACCTATATAACATAGCTACCCTAATATGAAATTGGTAGCCTAGCTCAATAAACGCTAAATATCAAAACAACGAACCATAAAAGTAAAACGTAAACTGTAAGTACCTACTTCATAATTCAATATCGGAGACATACCTACCTACAATTCGTCGGTTGCAATCTGCCACCCTGTCGGACTCACCCCTCGCTCTAGGCCCGACGCGGGTACGTCACGGAGAACGTACGTTGCTGCAAGCACTATCTATAAATAAACAAAATGCCGCGCTGACAAACCCAGACAATCAATATTTTGATGAATGCCCTGCCCGCCGAGCTCGGCCGGTATTATTATTACACAATCAACCGACCAATGTACGACATATGAAGCATAATAATATGGGAATTTAGACAAAGAAAGAACACTGTTGATAGACTGTATCAATTCATCTCTACATAGTAGGTACTTATAAAACAAAGTAGCTTCCCGCCGTCTGTCCTTCTGTACGCTTAGATCTTATAAACCACGCAACGGATTTTAATGCGATTTTCAGTAGGTATCATTTATTTTAGAGAATTTCTTCCGAAAGGTTTATACATATGTTCAAAACATTATAATTAAAATTATAATTAAAAAGACGATGTTTTGCCAAGTGTCCCAAAAACGATTTTCGGGCGCGCATGCGGGTCGCTTGTCAAATAATGAAGTGTAACATTGAAAGAAAGAAAAAGAATAATAAGAAAGAAAAAAAAACATAGGCTACCTATATTTTATTCTCGAAAAAAATAGAGATCCCTACGAAAATGTAACCCAAAATAGCGAAAAATTGCCTAATGTATTGCCTACTTATTTATTATTTGGCGTGCGCTGAGAAAACTATTGATGGTACCTACACAAAATTGATGTACCTACTTACTCATTATTACCTATAAAAATGTTCGCGAGGGTACATTTCTAACTATTATGGTTAAGTCACAATGATCACTTTTTGTTCAAATTATTCAATCAAAACCCGGGTGGAATGGAATATTTGTGATTTTGGTATTATGATATTAATCCTTATCCATTTAAATGGGATGATAATTAAGGTTGATTATGTACATGTAAATTATTAAAATTGGGAATACTTTTAAAAGTTACGACGGGTATATAAATGCTGTAAGTAAGAAAAATGTTGCGGTTTGAGCGAACTGCCCTACGTTTAGTCTATTACTGTTTGCCTCAATTGACTTAGAAATTGGTATAAACAATTTAAAAGTGGAATATTTGTAACAGATCTAACACTTTTTTCGTAATCAGAGTTTGATTCCGATTACTTCAACAACAAGATGACCGAATGTTATTATCCTGCAGAACAATTGTCTCTTGATAAAAGAATGGTGTTATGGAGAGGGCGACTGAGTTTTCGGCAGTTAATAAAAAACAAACGTCACAAGTACCTACGGCATGAAATTATATATGCTCACGGAACCAGATGGTTTGATTCTGAAATTCCGAGTGTATGCTGGTGGAAAAGATATAGAAGTCACTGGAAATGGCCATCATGCTGAGAAAGTAGTCATGGAGCTACTTCAGGGGAAACTAAATAATGGTCATGAGTTATACATGGACAATTATTACAATAATTTCGGTTTGGCGAAGAAGCTGCTTGAAAACAGTACCTATTGCACGGGGCCTCTGCGGAAAGATTTGAAAGAAAACCCCCGGGAAGTAATGAAAAAATTTTGAAACAAGGGGAAAATTGCTCAATGTTTCGGGAGGGAGTTCATGTTGGCATGTGGAAAGACAAACGTGCTATGGCGTATATTACTACCCAGTATGAAGACAGAATGCGTTGGTATCTGAAGGTGGCCATCCACACATTCCAGCTACTTTTCAATTCAATGAAGATTATAATAAATATTCAGGGCAATCTAAAATGTCTCTATATGATTACCGGTTGAATATCATAAATGCTCTGTTGCCAGAAAATCTATCTGAAAATATACTTCCGAATACCCAAAGAAGTCGAGTGTNAGCCATCCACACATTCCAGCTACTTTTCAATTCAATGAAGATTACTTATAATAAATATTCAGGGCAATCTAAAATGTCTCTATATGATTACCGGTTGAATATCACAAATGCTCTGTTGCCAGAAAATCTATCTGAAAATATACTTCCGAATACCCAAAGAAGTCGAGTGTCGGTCAATTCTCATATGATAAAGAAAACCACTGGTATTGCCTCGAATGGTGAAAAAAAAGCGTAGTGACTCTCAGTGGTATTGTGACACCTGTCCTGACAAGCCTGGACTTTGTGTGCAGTGTTTCGACAAATAGGTACTACTCAGAACTTGGCCTGTAATTGTTACAATACATGCTGTTTATAACTTTTTTCTAATTATATTTGTTGATTGAGAATTGTTTGCCATTTCCACTTAATTTTATTAGATGTTTTACATTGATACTTATTTTTTTTTTTAATAGGACAAACACTTATTTTTTGTTTTCTCTAGAATTTATTAAAATATTTTGAAGTTGGAATCATTAGCGATATGCAAGAAGTACCTAACTAATAAAAACCACTCTAACTAAAATAAATAAATGTGTATTATTCCTTATCAATATGTGTACATCAATATTTATAAAATTCTTAGTGACTGACAGACAACGCACAGCCGAAACTACTGGTCGTAGAAAACTGAAATTAAGCAAAAGCTAGTCAACCATAAATCTTGTAATAAACTGTTAGCGCACCCGTTCGTTCTTCGGCACTGGTAATGAAAACTTCATTCCCAGTATGTAGCACGTGTAGTTTGCCCCCTCACTTTAATATAATATAGCTGGTCTTGCGGTTTAACTTCTATTTTGTAGGTGGCTGCGAACCTGTTAACTCAACCAATCATTAAAAATAGATAGGTTCGAAAATTTCGTTAAAATGCCTTTTCCGGTTAATTGTTAGGTAAACTCTACTTATAAGTTATTATAGATTTTAACAAATAATTATTTATTTGACCATTGCCCAAGCTAAATATTATTCGAAAAACACGCAATAACGAAATTTAAGTGTCTATAATTTCTAACTCATGGTTATCTACGGACCAAAAAATCTCGCTCTAGAACCGAAATATGACTGTTTCAGATTGGAACTCCGCGTTATTCATAATCCTCAATGGTACGAAGCAAGAGCATCTCAACATGTTGGACGGCGGCATCATTCAGAGGCTGCTTGAAGAAAAATGGAAGACGTTTGCTCGAGTACGTGTACCTTTTTAAAGTACAATGAATATAATTAGATATGAAATGACTCCAGCGGTTCTGTTTTTACAAAATAATAACATAATACATAGGTGCATCACAGCTCGGGTTACCAACTTTTTTTAGAAGAGTATATTATATCGTAGAGAAAGAGTAGAGTAGGAACCCTTTATTGTTTGCCAAACTAATATTAATTGTTGTGTTGTTTTTTTTTAATTCTGACTGAAACGACAAAAACTTCTTCTATTGTCACTGAAATGCCTTATTTTCATACAGTTTCATTCAATCACTGAAGTGAATAAGTAGAGTATTTTAGCGAACTCTATTGCTTTTGTTGATTAGCTATAATGGCTACAAAGTACGCTTACGCAAAATATGTAAAGTAAGTAGGACAATTACCTGTATTAGAGTACGGTTGGCAACCCTTTACATACAGCACATGCTATAGTTTACCATCATGCCTAACGGTTATGGTGCCTTGCAAATTAGTGTCGCGAAATGCGTCATCCTCATAAACAACTTATCAAAAACACTCAACAAATTATCTTGTTATTACAGAACAAATTCCTCAAACGTCTCCTAATCCTAATGCTACATCTCCTCCTCCTATCTCTCTCCGTGTACCTTCGTCACAGCAGTGCTGAAGCCGATGCCCACCCTGACTGGGGTCTGGAGATCGCTGATGCGAGGAGTGGGATCCGGCTGGCAAGCGAACTGGGCACTCTGGCCAGTACCCTGTGCTATATCATACTGCAGCAGGGAGATGAGTTGAAGAATCAGGGACTGGTTGCTTATTTTAAACAGTTGGTGAGTTCTTTACTAGTTCCAGGGCAGTTACAATTCAAGGTCTCAGGGATCGCAAATGGCGTTTGAAGGAACACGGATGGTCAGTAAGAGTCTGACACTCCCTCCCGCTCCACCCAGAGCGGTAGAGTCATTTGATGATTTCCCATCCACAAAAAAAGGGCTGTTACGTTATTTGAGTGCAAGTAGGTGCAGTAAAGATTAGAATTTTCTTCGACGTGTAGCAGAATGAACGCAAAACCTAAAAGGGGTCATTGACATTATTATGATCATTTTTTACGATGGGACTAAACCCGAAATTGCGAAATATATCGACTGGCCCATACATAAATTTATGTGAGCATAACTCAACACTGTTTTATTCCGTGATTGCTGGTTAAAATCCTAAATCGACAAACACAATTGTATGTCTAATACCTTATATTCTTCTAAGAAAGTGGAATAGTGTAGCAGGTGGCGTTCTGCCTACCTTGGGAAAAAGAGTATGTGCCCATAATCTGTAATATTTTACTCTTCCCCTCAGATCCACGAACCTGCGAAGTTCATCTTCCTGACTTCAAACCTGCTACTGTTAGCTTGTATACCAGCGCGGCTGATGCGCCTGCAGCTGCTAGAGGAAGCGTTACTGATCTTTCTGCTACCAGGCTTCTGGTTTCTGCTTATGTTCTTCGCTGGGTAAGTCCAGTCCTAACTAACATGCATACCAACCCGAATTCACCGAAGTTTTCGTCATACACATATATACCTACCTAAGGTCCCATTATAATAGATGAAAAAACTTTTAGAAATTATTCAGTCACCAAAAGAAGGACAAAGTTAAAAAATAATAATAATAAAAAACGCATTAGATACTTACAAGAAAAAAAAACAGCTAACGAAAATACATTAAAAACGTTGGCTACCCAATGCATAAACACATCCATGTCTTTATTATCTTATAATTTCTGATACTACAAATGTGTAGGTACCTACCCATAATGGATGTGTTTATTCTAGTGTGCCGAAAAAAATATTATTTAAGGTGGTGTTTTTTTTTGCTTGGATATCCAGATAATATTCAAGCAATTGTCAAACTCAAGAGTTTGACGTACTACTCTGTCTGAAGGCTGTGTTAAAAATTGTACCTACACCTATTTTAATGGAACCTTATATTTGTGATAATGGCGTACAGAATAAGCTGTCGTTTAGGTGTTTCAGAAGCACATGGTTATATTTATTTAAATGTGATTCAGAAGTACATGGTCATATTTAAAGGTGATTCAGAAGTGCATGGTCATATTTTAGGGTGATTTTTTGTATCTTTGTGGGGTTTGCGGGTTTTTAATAGAAGTTTTTTTGTTTGTTTTGCAAGTGTTCTTTATCCTATAAGTACCTATCATTCGTGATTACTTCTGAAACACCCGGTGTATGAAATATCGAAGCANATTTAAATGTGATTCAGAAGTAGGTACATGGTCATATTTAAAGGTGATTCAGAAGTGCATGGTCATATTTTAGGGTGATTTTTTGTATCTTTGTGGGGTTTGCGGGTTTTTAATAGAAGTTTTTTTGTTTGTTTTGCAAGTGTTCTTTATCCTATAAGTACCTATCATTCGTGATTACTTCTGAAACACCCGGTGTATGAAATATCGAAGCAAGTATAATTGAACTGTCTTTGTGCAAAACTGACGTTATTTTTTGTCATGTATTGTTATGACTACATATACCTACATATGTTTGTCGACAGTGCGGTGAAGCTGACGGGTCCCTTCGTCACGATGATCTACAGCATGATCACAGGAGACATGTTCACATTCGGCATCATCTACTCCATAGTGCTATTCGGATTCTCGCAATCATTCTACTTTCTGTACAAAGGTATCAATTGTCATGTATCAAGAAGTTATTGTAATGTTTAATACAGATGCCAGCATATCAAGCTACCCGAACCTGTCAAATTTTCCCAATCAACCTTGAACCTAATACTTTAGCGATAAAGTTGAAAGTCTATTAAAGATATTTGACACATTGTTGTAGGTTCATGTGCTGGAGTCTGTACTTCATCATCTGCCCAGCCTTTTTCCCAACTATATTAGGGTCGGCTTCCGGTCAAACCGGAATCAACTGAATACCAGTATTTCGAGTGGAGCGGCTGCCTACCAGACCTCCACAACCCATTAGCTGGGTAACACGGTACCTAGTTCTTGGCAAGACTGGAGTCAGATTTACTGGCTTCTGACAATCCGTAACGACTGCCAAAGATCTACAAATGACAGCCGAGATCAATGACTTAACGTACTTTCCGAGGCACGGAGGAAACTCGGTATGTTAAGATAGTCACCCATCCACAGACCAACCTCGGCAAGCGTTGCTTTACCTTGAAGATCGACCCGTGCGGCTGTAATTCTTAAGCCACGAGCTCCTCCTCATTAATAAATACAATTCAATCAAATTTATAATTTTGTCGCAGGGTTCCCAAACGTGCAGTCGACATTGTTTTCAAGTTACCCGAGCACTTGGATGGCACTGTTCCAGATTACTTTAGGAGATTACAGTGTGAGTTGTCCATTCATACCAAAGACTATAAAACCACTATGGCGTGTGGCTATATACTCTATGATTCATACCTACTGTCAATAGTCTGTTATAATATGTAGGTACTTACTTAGGTTAATTCAATAGATATCAATCGCTGTTAATCACCATATTGCACCTACCACCATTTTCTGCATCACTCAAAGGTTGACTGGTAGAGAATGCCTATGGCATTAAGTCCGCCTCTGTACATTTGTGTGCGTAAAGTGATAGGTAATAAATAAATAATTTTCCGAATGAACTTGATTATGTATCTATAGCCATAGAGGACTTGAACTTATTCTGAAACTGACATGAAAAAAAAGCTGAAGAGTTTTGTTTGTTTGTTTGAACGCGCTAATCTGTGGATATACCAGTCGGATTTGGAAAATTCTTTTCGTATCAATGATAGCCACATTCATGTGGAAGGCTATAGGCTATACGGGAACGGGAAAAAACGGGATATGCGCGTATAAAGTCGCAGGCGAAGTGCTAGTATTCGATGTCTGTTAAAGTCGTGGAACTTGAGGTGGCGTATTTGTCGAAATATTCGCATTACTTGGATAATAAAAATATAGGTACTGTAACGTTATCGGAATAAAGTTCATTTTTAGGGTTCTGTTCCCTATTGGGTCCCATTGGTTTACTAGTAATAACTAAGCCTCCGCTATCCGTCCGTCTGTCTGTCAGCGGACTGTGTCTCAAGAATCGTATTAGGTAGACAGTTGAAATTTTCAGAGTGTGTATAAGTTAACAAAAAAATAGGTTATAACAATTGTAAAACACTATACAAGAAACTCTTTTTACGGGCGGTACGGAACCCTTCGTGCCAGAGTCCGACTCTCACTTGGCCGGTTTTTTAACAAATAAATACCTACCTAAGTGCTAGTATTACATTGTTTCCGATTTCATGCTTAATCTTGCCATTTTGGGTCTGCAACATCAACAATAATGTTTTTCAGTACACAGACCTAAGTATGACAACGTACCCGAATCTATCGAAGACCGTGTTCGCAATATTCATGGTGTTCGTGCCGATCCTACTGCTCAACATGTTGATCGCTATGATGGGCAACACGTACGCACACGTCATCGAGCAGTCCGAGAAGGAATGGGTTAAGCAGGTATGTCATCAAATGTGGGTAGTTACGTTAGTAACAGATAGTATTTAATCACTTTATTGTCATCATCATCATACCAGCCGAAAGACGTCCACTGCTGGACATAGCCCTCCCCCAAGGGAGGGGGTTTGCCATAATCACTACACTTGGTAGGCGGGTTCGGGGTTGGTGATTGCAGTGTAGCTGTTGCAATGCACAGTAGCACAGAGAAAGTTGCTGCCCATTCTCTGGTGAGTCCCTTAATTGCCTCTTACGACAACCACGGGAAATGATGGGATGGTGCTGGTGCTATTCTTTTACGTCCGACGCCATACAGAACTTAATAAATTAATTTAATCACTTCAACTATGTACAGTGATATTTACCCTATCACCAGTACAGGAAACAAAAAAGGCCTTCGTAAAAAGTTTGATAAATGAAACTGTTCGAAAATGCCCTGTGTAAAGTACCTATATTATGTTCACTAAAACCTGGCGGGCTCGCGCAAAACCACACTTAGGTATAGGTTCCTGGGGCCCTACTTTGAAGTGTTAAAACGATCATGATTCCGCTCTAAGAGGGAGACGGAGCTATACATAGCGAATAGCACTATCCCGTTTACATAATCGGAATTGGATGGCATTAGCACGTCATAGCTAGGCTGCTGTACCTAATCATTTGAGAACTATTTTCTGTTTTTTTTTTCATTTTAGGCTCAGTAGTTTCGGAGACAAGTTTAGAAATAAATTTAAACTCATTTACCCATGTTAAAATTTTGAAAAACAGACTGCTGTGACAGACGAACAGACAGACATTTTTCACTGGAATTTACGGAACCCAAAAAGTTATTTCTAAAGGTCACAATTGCTTTCCTTACCCGTCTGGAAATGCAAGCATGATATTATGTCACATTTTATTTCAGTGGGCAAAAATTGTCGTTTCACTAGAGCGGTCTGTGGCCCAAGAAGACGCTCACAAGTATCTGCAAGAGTACTCCATAGGTCTGGGACCATCTGATGACCCTAGATACGAGGTCAGAGCCGTCATGGTCATCAAAAGCGCGGCAAAGACAAGGGCCAAGCAGAGGAAGGGAGCGTTGACTAATTGGAAGGTGAGAGATAAAAAAAAGACTATGGAATATAGGAATACCAAGGTTCTAAGGTTCTAGGTTAGAGCCTCCTGACTTACTGATCTGATTCTAGCCTTCCTTACGTTTGAGTAAATAACAGCAAAAATATAGTAGGTAGTTCTAATTTTTATCTAAAACAATCTTATTAATGTCATTCCTTCAAAACAAAAAACTACAACTTTAACGACGATAAAATTTTTGTCGAATCGGAAGAGTAACATTGGCGACAATCGCAGGATCCAAAACTCTTTTACTACTAACAAACCAATGGCGTTATGATTAAGTTAAGTAATAGAGTTAACGGACAGATAAATGACCAATAAAAACCTCAGAAACCGGCGGGTTTTTTTTTTTGGACATGACCACTCGCAGTTCAGCTCGCTAGGGCTGGTAACTGCTTAACCGGACTATCCTGTGGTGGCCTTAAATGAATCTAAGGCCCCCAGCCAGGGCTAACAAACTAAGTTAAAAATAAATGACCGCTCGCTAGGGCATCCCCTGTGGGATACGGAACTCGGCTAGCGGCGTCATTTTGGGAAGCCGGCGGGCATTAGTTTGTGCAAAACCTTTATACTTATTTATGTATAACCTTTTAGCGCGTCGGCAAGGTGACGATAGCTGAGCTGCGTCGTCGCGGCATCAGCGGCGAAGAATTACGACGACTGATGTGGGGTAGAGTCTCCATATCTACACCTACTAAGGCCCCATTAGGGTAGGTTACATAAATAACAGGTGGGACTCAGATACATTTACCTAACTGCACAACATTGTCACTACGAAATCTGGAGTAAATTGACAAAGAAAGGTGACACATTTATTTGACGAAAGACCATCAGGTACACCCACATAAAATAAAATAAGAAAGTGCCAATGAAAACAATAAAAAAACATAGTGTAAGTATGCCACACGGCTACGCCATGAGGGTTCGTTTGAGCAATGTTGCCAGACACTTGCTGTCTGCAACGAAATATAAAGCACTGCTGTTCATTAGCGCCGGGAGGGGAGTGCATTGCGATGCACTTGCACTTCCTGAATTTCAATATAAAAAATTAAACATTCAACAATATAAAAAACTTCATATGGTACCTATTTTAAAACCTGGTTGCCTAGTTTTGAAATAGGTAGTTTATAGAAACCCTGAACACTGAACCTGGCTTATCCAAGGCTAGGTGCTGTAATTTTTGAGTTCGCTTGGCTTGCGCTTGTCAATCTTCTTCTGTGATCCCAAGACCACAGAAGAAGGATTACAAGCGCGAGTTTTCTGTATATTTCGACAAAGTTAGTAACCATCTCTGTATTAATGGGCAAGAGAAAACCTTACCTCTTCATGGGGAAGGGTACTGAAGATGCACCCCCCTGAAAATAGTCCTCCCGGTGCCCATGCTGCTGTTAGTGTCAAATTGCTATAGACGTGCGATTAACGGTGCCGCAGTGTAATTCAGCACAGCAGGCTTGTGCTAGTTCACAAAGTTTGGTAAAGCTGTACCTAATGCCTGCGGGGTGTCTCTACAGCCGTCGCACCGCGGCGCCTCCTCCGGACTGTGTGACCTCAGCAAGTGGAGCGCTGTTGCCACAAGTAGGAGGCGAGGGTGGAGGAGTGGCTCCCGCACTGTCATCAGCCCTCAACGTCATGGCGTTCACTCAGGAAATGAACCTGGGCACTACAGGAACAACTGGTACGAATGAACTTGAACTGGAGTAGGTATTGGCAGTTCTTTCCAAACTTGTTCCTTTTTAGAACAGTTCCATAATGCAGACTTTTGATTACAGGTCAAGAGCATAAGCAACAAACTCCAGATTTGCTAGTCAATGGAAAGTCACCACTTATACCAACCTCTGTGATTACAACTCAGCCATTGATTCAAACTCCTAACCAACTCAATGTGCCTTCATCTTTTCCTCAAAACAAATCTAGTTTGGAGACCTCAGTTATTAGTTCAATGCCGGCGATGCCAATCAGCGCTGTACCAACTACTGCCCAAATGCCTGTGACTGGTGCCCAAATGGTAATGGGAACTCAAGTCTCTTACTCAGGCGCCCAATCGCAACTACCCGGTTCTCAAATGCCATTTCCGGGTGGCAAATCTCCTTACGCTAGTACTCAAATGCCACTACCAGGTGGACAAATGCCTTACACTGGCATCCAAATGCCATTACCAGGTGGCCAAATGCCTTATGCTAGTACCCAAATGCCACTACCCGGAGGTCAAATGCCTCTCGGTGGTACTCAAATGCCACTACCTGGTGGCCAAATACCATATATTGGTACTCAGATGCCACTGCCCGGTGGCCAAATGCCTTATGCTGGTACCCAAATGCCTTATGCTGGTACCCAAATGCCACTACCAGGTGGACAAGTCCCATACACAGGTGTACAATTGCCATTAGCAGGTACTCATATTCCTAGTAGCCAAATCCCAATGGCAGGTGGCCAAATGCAAGTTCCTGGCGGCCAAATGCCAGTAACGTCAATGCAAGGACCGATGGCCTACGGTCAGCCAGGATTAATGTATCCGATATATGGGCAGATGTATGGCCCAGGGATGCAGCAAATGATCGAAATACAAATACAGAAACCGAGTAAGTTTTTTGCTGACATATGTTCTATTAAAAAGGTTTTATAATATCGAATCCTGACTTACATTTTAAAATGCACAGTTGGCGCAGTGGTTGAGCGATTGGCTGTTGCGCTGCAAGTCGCGGGTTCGATTCCCGCACGGAACAAATATTTGTATGGCTTAAAAATAGTTGTTCCGGGTCTGGCTGTTTGTGTATGTAAGTTTATATATTTGTAAACGCGCCTACAATACAGGAGAAATGAATAATACTAGTGTGAGGCAAATGGGGCAAAATTTATAAAAAAAGGTAAATTCGAAAGTGAGTTTGTTTTACGCTTTCACGATTAAATCACTGAGCCGATTTTGAAATCACCCATGACTTTAGTTTCTGATGAGGTCTTCCGTGACTATCTGTTCGAGCTCATAAAGCTGGTGGAAGAAACGACTCCTGACCAATCAGAAGTCAAAGCTCTCGCAGAGAAAGCTGCCGATCTGCACGACGTGCCCGAGATTGATATCAATGTTTCCGTGAGTCTGTGAATTACTGCTAAAATAAGTGCTTCAGGCAAACCTATAAATGCTTATTTATTCAACATCGCTATCGTTCCATTTAATTATAAATTATGAATGACTGTTTGAACAATAGCTGCTTAGATGGAACCAAAAATCATATGCGGTGCCGCGTTGACCGTTGAGGCGTACGGACGTCTTAATTAGTTTGTCGTGTCATTTTTACTACTATTTACGCTAATGTTACTCAATAATTTAGACAATGGATAGTTTTGGAAGATCTTTAAGTACGGAGTCGAGTATACCAGATGAAAGTGGCATGAATGAAGAGATGATGGAGAATACCAGAGAAGAAACTATTATAGAAGGAAGAACAATCAACGTAGAAGAAGAAAGACAGAGAAGTGTTGATAAAAGAATGAGAGAAGATAGCGAGGAAATTATCGAAGAAGATGATGGATTTACCACTGTAAAAAGAAAACCGAAAAGAATATTACGAAGCAATTCACAAGATAATTATCGTAATGTGGGTAGATTTGAAAATAACATACCGCAAGCAGAATACTTTGAGGTATGTCTTACATCTAAGACTGTACTTCCTAAAATGGTTGGTATGGCTAAATTATTTAAGTCTCAAAATATTAATGATATCCTTACAGTCAAATATAAAAGTCCATACAAAATATTTATAAAACTTAGAAATATAGAGGATACGAATAAAGTTCTTAACTGCCAAAAGTTCAGAGAATTGGAATTTAGATGTCAAAGAACAGACCAATTGAATATTATATATGGTATTGTTAGAAATATTGACTTAGAATTAGAGGAGAGCGAACTCGCAGAGATATTTGAAAGTGAATCAGACATTTGTGCGGTTAAAAGACTTAAACGATTAACTAATGATGGGCAGTGGGTTAATAGCGAAGTTATACGTGTCGCCTTTAAAGGTTCAGTTTTACCTTCACATATATATGGATATGGATGCCGTTTTAAGATTGATTCATATTTGTTTCCGGTTACCCAATGTTCAGGTTGTTGGAAATATGGACACATGAAGCGTTTTTGTCCTACCCAAAAGATGATATGCCCTAAATGTGGGAAAGAACATGATAATTGTGAAACCGTTGAGTTTTCCTGTATTAACTGTAAAGGCCCACACATGGCACTTAATAAAAGCTGCCCAGACTATCTTAAAGAAAAAATTATAAGGGAAATAATGAGTAAAAATAGCTGCTTATAAGATGGCGCTGGATTTATATTTGAAGACACCAAAAAACAGCAATGAAGATGTTCCGGTCAATACTGAAGTCATCATAACACCAGCTCCTCATACCTCACAACATCGAAGTTACAGGGATGTTCTCACCCCCATAGAACCACAAATTATTGTGGCAAATGCCTGCATGGACACGAGTAGTTTGCTCGAAGAAACTAGTGAAAGTGAGGAAGAAATTACCGAAACTAGATCTTCTACAATACAACAAATTAAAAAAAGTAAAAAGAAATCAAATGGGCCTAAAAAACAAAAAAATAAGAGTAATAATACTCAAAAATATTACCACGAAATACAAAAGGAAAAAAAATCGTCAAGATAAGAGTACACCGGAAGGAAGTTGAATTGACGAAATTTTACAACAAGGTAAAAGAGATATGGTTATCGGATTCATCAACGGAACAAAAGTTGAAGAAGGGATTACGATTAGTTTTAGAAGAAATTATGGTTTATTTGTTTCATATTTTAAGAATTGCGACATTATAAGTAGATTATGCATGTTATTTATAGATGGATAATAATATGTTCAGATTACTAGTAACATCAATATTTATCAGTGGAATGCTCAGAGTCTGAAGTCTAAGTTAATTGATTTGGAATTACTAATGAGCCGGGAAAATATTCATATAGCCATTTTAAGCGAAACTTGGTTAGATGCAGAAACTCACATAAACATAAGTCGATATAATGTTTATAGAAAAGACAGGTTTAATTCGTACGGCGGAGTGGCGATTTTTTCACACAAATCTCTAAAAACCTTGATAGTTCCTTAAGTGTGGCTAATGCAGGCATTGAAATAATTAATATTAAAATTCTCAATTGTAAATTAACTACCAATATCGTGTCGGTATACTGCCCGTCCTCTGTGAGAACCTCTCAAGAGGACTGGGAAAATATATTTTCAAAATTTCCGACAAACTCCATTATTGCAGGCGATTTTAATGGACACCACCCCTGCTGGTCTAATAGAAATGATTCGCGCGGGAATCAAGTGTTTGAAGCTGCAATTGAAAACAATTATTTTTCATTGAATAATGGTGATCCTACTAGAATAAAACTCGTGAATGGTTTTTTACAAAAAACTTCTCCTGATGTTTCATTTTGCACTACAGATATTGCTATTAATGGTTCATGGAGTGTTAGTAATGAAAGCCTAGGAAGTGACCATTTAATCATTAAAATCAATTTTAAATATAAAGCCTCTGCCAATATCACCTTAAAGCGAAATTTTTTTAGGCAGATTGGACTAAGTACTATCAAACTATCTCCAACAATTTTTTAGAAGCTTCGCCGCCCTCTGGTAACGTTCAAAAGATGTATGATTTCCTTATTGCGCAAATTAATAAAGCAGCAGATAAGACAATCCCGTTCATTAAGCTGTGTCATAATCCAACTGCTAAATTTATACCAAAA
>NDFZ01002658.1:0-19630 GCA_002192655.3 Mamestra configurata
CTTCTTAGCGTTTTGATGGCACTTGTAAAGGTGTTCAATATATTCAAATATATATTTTTTTGAAGTGAAAACTTTTGAAGTGAAAAGTACCAACGTGCCCTTTATGCCTGCACCATTGAGGACCTAACAAATGGCATTGATGCCGCTATAAACGTGGCCACCTTCTGGACTCCTAAAAAGGGCGATCCCAAATAAATTTTGCAAGTGAACGATAAGGTGCTCGTCGTAAGGTCAATCTTCCAGATTAAGCAACGCTTGCCGTGGTCGGTCTGTAGATGGGTGACCATCTTAACATACCAAGATTCCTTCGTGCCTCAGAAAGCACGTTAAGCCGTTGCTCCCGGCTGTCATTTGTAGATCTTTGGCAGTCGTTACAGATTGTCAGAAGCCAGAAAATCTGACACCAGTCTTGTCACGAAATACCGTGTTACCCAGTTACTAGGTTGTGGAGTTCTGGTAAGCAGCCGCTCCACGTAAAATACTGGTACTGTTTGACTGGAAGCCGACCCCAATATGGTTTGGAAAAGGCTAGGCCAATGATGATGAACGATATAATTTAATCTACTGTACATCCTTCAGAAAATAACCCTTATAATATATGCACCAGCTTCGTCGTCTTCTAAGTTCTTGTATTGTAGGAGGGCAGTTCCCGAGAAGCCTTCCGTTTTCTCACACACCAGATTATGAGGAATATGATCAGGATAATCAGGGCTATTGCTAGGAATACTCCGAGGACTATGGCTGCTATTGCTGCTTCCGTAAGGTAGTCTGAAACGAGAGAGTGTAAGGTTTGTTAGTAATTGACTGGATTTGAAACATCTATAGCCGCGGGTAAAACCGATTGTTGGCGTGGCGACGCATCCCGTGGCGACGCGTCGCCGTACGATGGTGTATATACAGTCTATATGTATTGTTTGACGTGACAACGTCTTATAATTCGATGGAGCCGGCTGCACGCACGAAAAAACATGACGTATGCGGCGTTACCTCGCTCTGAGGCGTTCCATAAAAATAAAAATAAAACTTTTGAACAATGAAACCATTCCATCAGTATTTTCTTATGACGTTGTCACGTTCAACTGTCGTCAGCAAACCGACTTTACAGAAAACCGATTTTTTTTCATTATGCCATATTCAGTTCCTGTCGTAATCTGTTATTTTGTGCATATTATTTGTACAAAATAATTTCGATGTTTCACATCTGCCGGGCGTCCCATGATGGCTCACAATTTTATAAATTACATTTCTCAAAACCTAGAGAGCACAAGACGCAGTTAAAAAAAATTACTTAAAAATCTCAAAAAATGGCGGTGTTGTCAGCGTTTTAAAATCTGTGATAAACAGAGACAGCACCTATTACGTGTGACGTCACTCACAAGTTCCGCCATTTTGAATTGAAGCCATCCTGTACAAACGACATTTTGCGTGACAAGGTGAGAAGAATAACTTCAAAAGCGTATAACTCCTCTGTTTTTCCACCAATTTTATTTATTTTTTCGCCAATCGTACTGTTTTAATTTCATCTAGGTATCAAACGCGTACCTATAGATTTTTCATATTGAAATTGTTGTCTATTAGTTGGATTGAGAGTACCTATTCGTTATTGTTGAATCGTCAATTTACGAGCAATTAGTGGTTTTGTTTAAGGATGTGTATTGGGTAATCATCAAATGAGTTCTTCCGCTCTGGGTGGAGCGGAAGGGCGTGTCAGACTCTTACTGAATAAAACCCATCCGTGTTCCTTCTAAAGCCCTTTGCGTTCCAGGGCTGCGGTGACTCTTTCGAACAAATTCCGCAACTCAAAATAAAATAGCTCGACGATACAATAATTCACAAGTTACCTACTTAGTTTTCACTTCTATGGGCAGTCCCCAAAGACTGCCCCGCGTGTTCTTTTTTGTGTCATCAACTGATTTACAAGCTTTTATTGTATCAATCGTTAATTAATCTACTCCTTACAGAACCATAAACCGTTCTCGTGAAACAATATTAACACAAAATATTCGCTATCAAACATGAAACATCGCTTCCACCCCGTTTGCCCGCCCTTGCATCCGACATAGCCATATCAACGGTATCTATATCTCTCTCGGCCAATAGATCAATACTATTGCACTCAAAACGCATGCGGCTTGACATTTCGAAGTGGGACGGATATTTAGACTGTAGAACAGGTAGGGCGGTTCAAGGTTTTGATGTATTATTGATAGATTGGGACTTGGAGGCGGATGAATATTGCGGTTTTGAGTCTTTAAAAGTTATGTAGTGTGTTGTGGATTTGGAAGTAAAAAAACTTAATAATGCACGCTTTTAAGATACAGGGTTTTTCAACAAGAACTTAGTTTATTAAAACAAAAAAATTAGATGAAGATGATTTTTTTTTTTTATTGTATTACAACGAGTAAGGTTTGACAATTATGTATGAAAAATGATATCTGGCAAATGTCCACCACGACCACGCTGACAGATGTCGATTCTTTGATCAAAGATTTATTGCAAACCAAATTTCCTGATCGCATAATTTCACGAAATTCAGCTGTTAAGTGGCCAGCCAGATCGTGTGATTTAAAATTTAACACCACTGGATTATTTTTTTGTGGGGAGAGTCTATACGGAGCCAATCGAATCGATTGCAGCCTTAAAACTCAAAATCCGTGTCGCAATTAACGAATTAGACCCGCAATTTTGCCAAAATGTGATTAAAAATTTTGATGAAATCGACATCTGTCTGGTCTTGGTGGTCATTTGCCAGATTTCATTTTTCATACATAATTGCCAAACCTAACTCGTTGTAATACAATAAAACATTTAATCATCATCTAAATTCTTTGTTTTAATAAACAAATCCCTTTGTTATAAGTACACCAAAATTTATAGGAGATTCAAATTCCTTGGTAGTTCTTCATGCACTATAGTGCCAGTCCGCTTTCTTTCTTTTGGGAGCTTGCAACAATGAAGACAACAGACACAAGAAGACGATGCAATTTTAGATTGACCAAGCTTGTCTTCTCGCTATACTTTTGCCTTTAAAGACATTTATGGAGTTTCGTGTCCGTTCTTCTCCATAAGAATCTACCTTTGTGAATGGACAGTAGAGTCGCTTTATGTTTATACATATTCTTTTAACTGTAATATTGACGTTCAAAACTGCCTTTTAATGGCCTAATTGGAATAAACGTTTTGACTTTTGACTTTGACACATGTATCGCGCTCTCAATCAATAACGTACCCAGATNGTTTATACATATTCTTTTAACTGTAATGTTGACGTTCAAAACTGCCTTTTAATGGCCTAATTGGATCTTAATAAACGTTTTGACTTTTGACTTTGACACATGTATCGCGCTCTCAATCAATAACGTACCCAGATGGGCTGCTGCAAAAATAGCTTGGAGAAATGCGGGATTTATCAAAACATCTAACGTACAGTGCGAGTGCGGTGCTTCAGACCAGACTATATCCTATCTTTTGGAGTGGCCCAAATGTCCACTTACCTGTTAACGATTTGAAAAATGCCTTTGATGCCGCTGTAAGCGCGTCCACTTGCTGTATCCAAGTGGTGTAGCTATGCAGATGTCGATACGAAACCATCTAGATGCTTCGTTTCGTATCGACGGTACATTTCGGTGAACTAGTTCATCTGAAGAAATTCAGCAGAGACAGAATACTCACTAGAAATATCAATAGTATAGCTGTTGGTGTTGCCATAAGCGTCCACCGCATTCAGCAGGACTCTGGGTGCGCAGCATGTCGCCCTGTAGGTGGCTACCACCTCCTGCCTCGTCCCTGAGGTGAAGTCGCCGCTGTACATCACGCCGATTGGCGAGGAGGTTAGGCGAAGAAGTCCTGGTGAAGAGAAAGAGGCATTAATAATAATAATAATATCTTTATTGAAGAGAAAACTTCTTTAGCAGCGTTGTGCACTTGTGTTGGGTAAAAAATGTTAAACTCGCGTCAGGACACGTGACCTGATCGAAAATTCGTAAGACGGAGGNTTTAATAATAATAATAATATCTTTATTGAAGAGAAAACTTCTTTAGCGGCGTTGTGCACTTTTTGGGATGGATAAAAAATGTTAAACCCGCGTCAGGACACGTGACCTGATCGAAAATTCGTAAGACGGAGGGAAAGTTCTGAAGTGTTACATTTTTAATGTAAGTAATATAAATTGTCATGTTTGTGTACGATAGCGCAAGAAATGAATATTGCATTTTACCACATAAATGATAGTACTTCTATACTGATAATTAAAGCAATTCGTGCGAAATTATTCCCTAACCATTCCAAAATATCAAAAATGCACAACGTTAATGTTCAAGGTTTCACTTCTGCTGGCACTCCCGGAGTGCAACTCGTTGTTTTTTTGATACATAACACGAATCAATTGTGTTAGTAACAATATTCCTTACCCCTATGTTAGCATTCCGAATCAAATCACTTAACCTAAAACTATGAATACATGTGAATTACTGCCACACACACGCCTTAACCCCGATTGCAGCAGCGACCCACATATAAACAATCGAGTCTGCTCGCCACACAGCGCGGAATAGGGTCTTTACTTGAGAAGTAACTTCGTTTAAGTCGAGATGGAGGGTTGTCTGAGTCAACTCCTTGGCCAGTCTTCTTTTGCGAAGAATGTAGATATTAAAAAAAAAAGGTCGATAACGGCTGGACTAATTTAGCTATTTTTTTCATGTATTCGTTGAAGGTTGTTATGAAGAAAAAACTTTTTTAAACACCTAATAGGGACTATAGACCCCTCAGAGATACTGAGGGGTTTATAGTATAAATTTCAACTAGTTAGGTCCACCCGTTCCTGAGAAAATCGGTGTTGACACACGGACAGACACAGACGGACAAGAGAGTGATCTTATAAGGGTCCCTTTTTTATCTTTTGAGGTACGGAACCCTAAAAACCACCGGGATACAACTAAGATGTATTTAACCTTAAAATGTACTTGAATTCTGAAGTCCACGCAGACGAGGTCGCGGGCTAGTTTGATATAAACAAAAGGCTGCGTATAAACCTTTTGAACGCCACTGTCACGTATAGGTGTTACAATTTCTTTAGGAAATTAATAAGTTTACCTCTGCTGGTGATACTTTGTTCTTTAAGTAGCATACTCTGGGTGCATCGTCCTCGCATAATATTAAATTAATTTTTGTATACCAAATTTTGTAAAATCATTATTTGAAAAGAGTAACTATGGAGTTTCTTGTCCGTTCTTCTCCATAAGAATCTACCTTTCCGAATGGACAGTAGAGTCACTTTATTAATGTAACATTATTATTTTACTGAACTGTAAACGATGACGTTCAAAAGTGCCGTTTAATGGCCTAATTGAAATAAACGTTTTGACTTTGACTTTGGTGACAAGCAAGCGCGTGCCCTGTACGCCAAACGTCACAAATACGTGACAAAAAGTACGGTAAATTTGTGGCTTGGCGTCGGGGGCACGCCGATGCGTTTATGTTCTGGCGTTCAAAAGGTTAATCATCCTCTTCCAAACTGTGATTACTATCGAAAAGACGCATTGAAATTGCGATTAACCACAAATGGCAATATTTAAATATACGAACATTGGAATGACATCTTGTCGGTACGAGAGAAGACGACAGAGTAACTTATAAAGTGAGCGGAATAGGGTGTAAAGTCGAGCAAACCTCCACTGAAAAGGGAGGATCCTCCGACCGGACGGGTGTTGTGTCTGGTGGGCGACTGCCCGATGGTTGATATTTGGGCTTTTGTATATGTTCAAATCGCACGGAAACTGACACCGCGATGCAGGATTTGTAGTCAGGTCTTGAGTTAGTATCTGGCGGTATAGATGTCGCTACAAACTGAGACTTACCGGACAAGGCATCCCTCGCCACAATAGTGGTAGACCAGGAATGTTGGGCGCAGTCGTCACCAGTCCTGCCAAGACAGGTTCCTTGGAACGAGTGGCGGATTTCTGGAGCCCAGGTGTCTGTAGGATCCGCTGAGTTGGCCACGTAGACGAATGCGGATAGGGAGACTTGCTCGTTACCTGGGGGAAGACAACAGGGTTTGAATTGTTGATGATTTGAAATGTTTAATTAGTCCGTATAGTCCATTCAAAATCAAAATCAAAAGTCATTTATTCAAATTAGGCTGAGTGCCAGCACTTTTTGAACGTCAAAGTTCTACATAAAGACAGTCCCCCAAAACGCCCGCCCGTCACCACTTCCTAGTGTTATAACTGGGAAGAAGAAGTGGCGCAACAAACTCCCCAGCAACACATCTGTCTGTTAAGTTTTAAAAACTTGATTTTTTACATTAGTATGCAAAGTATTTTACAATACATGACACAAAAAAAAAATGTTAAAACTGTAAATTTGTTTGGCTTATAGAGGTATGCGGAACATGGTGTAAAGTCCCCATTGAAAAGGGAGGATCCTCCGACCAGACGGGTATTGTGTCTTGTGAGCAACTTCCCAATCGTCGATATTGCGGCTTGTATATGTTCAAATCGCGATACAAGATTTTTTGTGACAATCCGGGTGTGTCAGCCGGGACCATCCGGCTTAGCGTGCTTTCCGAGGCACGGTGGAGTTTCAGTATGTCTATCATAGTCATCCATCCATAGACCGACCTCGACAAGCGTTGCTTCCAGGTTAACCTGGAAGATCGACGCGTGCGGCTGTTTTTATTTAGCCACCAGTTCACCATCGAGAATCTTACCATAAGCAGTAAATGTGATGCTGTCTCTCAAGCCTGGCTGCGCATTCGATGGTATCGTTAGGCTGACTATGACGTTGATGGTCTGTCCTGAAGCCACGTTTAACCTGTTAAAAGAAAACAAGATGTAAATAAAATATTGTAGTCCTTCAGACCGAATTTCGGCCACGGAGGCCAATTTCAGCCAAGACGGCTAGTCTCGGCGCGGCAGATACAAATAGAGCAGAAATGTGTGCACAACAAAGGAGCACTCTCTTCCTTCACGATCTTAGTCCGAAGGGACCACAATTCGAAAGTCCGGTCGTGTCGAATTGTGGCCCCCAGAGAAGAGTAGGCCATCGGCAACACGTGCTTTCGAGGCATGGGTGTCACCACAAATTTCCAAGCCCCACTGAGAAGTTCTTATTTCAAAAAAAAACGGCATTTGAATTTGGCCCCAAAAATCCGCCATTTTGTGTTTTTTTTTTTATTTTGATATACCCAGTGTCACTCTCACAATAAATTTTATACGAATCTAACGACACCNTAAAAGAAAACGGCATTTGAATTTGGCCCCAAAAAGGCGCCATTTTGTGTTTTTATTGTGATATACCCAGTGTCACTCTCACAATAAATTTTATACGAATCTAACGACACCTCTCATGCTAAAATCCATCGAGCCGTTCAGGCTGTAGAGCGTGCCAATCAATTATACATCCTACATACTCTCGAAAAACATAACCCTCCTTGTGGCCCAGTCGGGTACAATAACGCTTTGCCTCATCTACAAATAGCAGCCTGGGCCCCACGGCTTAACGTGATTGCCAAGGCACGAAGGGTGTATCTCGGTATATAGGTAATGGATCACCCATCTATGCAGCGACCTCAACAAGCGTTGCTTAATCTTGTAGTTGGATACTTGCGGCTGTTATTAATCACGTAATCTTTCTCACTACTTTACACAAAAAAAAACTGTTGATAGGCACGCGTTTGACCACTATCTCACCTGATGGTAAGCGATGATGTGGTCGAAGANCCACGAAATCTTTCTCACTACTTTACACAAAAAAAAACTGTTGATAGGAGGCACGCATTTGACCACTATCTCACCTGATGGTAAGCGATGATGTGGTCGAAGATGGAGCACGCTTGCCTAAAAGTAACCTGTTCACTCTTGACTTAAAGACTCCCAGGTTGTAGCTATCAGGAAACACAGACACCGGCAGGGAATTCCACTCCTTACCAGTAACCAAAACGTTATGTGCGTGTGGGTGGGATGTCCGCCATGTACCGGTGGTGCATCGCCGTGCGTCTTGTAGTCCGATGATGGAACGGGTTTGGCGGAATTAAACTAGCTGTTCCGTCGCACACTCCCCAAAATGCTACCGATGGAAAACCGACAGGCTAGCAACTTAACGTCGATGCTCAAGACTTAAACCTTCCATGAGAAAACGCAAATGATTTGGCAATATAAGACTTACGTGTTAGGATTGATGCCAGTCAGAAACCTCAGTTCCCCTGTCGCTCCGAAATTGAACCTTATTGTCTGTTCTCTGTAGTTTGTTACTTCGAAGTGTAGCTGTAAAGTAATAAGAACATTATTTGCATGAACAAGTTTTTTTAATTTTCTTTAAATAATTACAAAGTGTGACCTGATCGAAAATTCGTAAGACGTAGGAGAGGAAGTAATATCCCCCTCTCTTTCTACCGCGCGGCGAAAATGTATGCCTCAATGCATGCATATGCAATTCGTGCGAAATTATTCCCTAACCATTACAAAATATCAAAAATGCACAACGTTAATGCAACACGTTGTTTTTTTTTTTTTTACTTTCGACGCCTGCTCGTGCAAGTCTTTCGACATCGTTCTCACATACATATATGTATGTATGTTTGTATAATTTACACACGAATGATGTAACCATATCATTGTAAAACATCGATTTAAAAGAGTGTCTGTGGAGTTTCTTGCACGTTCTTCTACCCAGAGATCTACGCTTTGGAACGTGTCTAGTAGCTTCATCTCTTTGGACAGACCAACCTTGACTATTCAAAAGTGCCTGTAATGGTTTTATTGAAATAAATGCTTTGAGATTGATTTAAAAGAGTGTCCGTGGAGTTTATTGCACGTTCTTTTCCATAGAGATCTACGCTTTGGAACGTGTAATTAGCTTCATTTCTTTGGACACACCGACCTTGACTATTCAAGGTGCCTGTAATGGTTTGATTGAAATAAATGCTTTGAGTTTGATTTAAAAGAGTGTCCGTGGAGTTTCTTGCACGTTCTTCTCCATAGAGATCTACGCTTTGGAACGTGTAATTAGCTCCATATCTTTGGACACACCGACCTTGACTATTCAAAAGTGCCTGTAATGGTTTAATTGAAATAAATGCTTTGAGTTTGAGATTATGATTACTTGTAAGTTTTCGCCTGGAGCTCCATACAACCTGCTGGCAAGACCAATCTGTACTGATGTCAGCAGTGTCCCTTGTTGGTTCACCACCTGTAAAAAAATGGTTGTCTGTAAAGTCGGTTTACGGACGATAGTTTAACGTGACGTCATAACAAGACATTGTAACGGGACAATGAGCGTAACGGGCCAATGAGTCATACTTTTTCGTGCGTGCAGCCGGCGTTCATCGATTTATTAGACGTTGTCACGTCAAAAATAATTGACTGTAAAATGACGAACTGTTTGTACTCTTTCAAAAGCTGCTTGTAGATTAGATACTAATTATGTTTCATAGTGTGCTCGAAAAGTTTTTAGACGAATGTGATGTTAATTTATTTGTAGCAGGTCAGTATCTCAGTATTTTTTTTTAGTTTTATTACAGTTTGATTTTAATTTTCTATCAGAAATGTTGTGTTTTGAAGTGAAAACTTCTTTAGGTGCGTTGAGCACTTTTTGGGTGAAAAAAAAATCATGGAACTTGCGTCATCGTCACCGCTTTGGGTGAAAAAAAATCATGAAACTCGCGTCATCGTCACCGAACCCTTTAGCTTTCGCTTTGTTTTCACTTCTATCGGCAGTACCCAAAGACTGCCCCACATGTTTTTTTTTTATGACAATGCTCGTTACCTTTGCTACTTCTTCTGAACTTGTAGTCCCTGCTAACATCAACGAAATCAAGTGGTTCCAGAACACAAAAATGTTTGGAAACCACTGTCTTAGGGTGAAGAAAAATGATTGTCTGTAAAGTCGGTTAACGGACGATAGTTTAACGTGACAGCGTCATAACAAAACATTGATGAAATGATCGTAACGTTACAATGAGCGTAACGTTACAATGACTTCATCCTTTTTCGTGTGTGCAGCCGGCGTTCATCGATTTATTAGACGTTGTCACGTCAAAAATGTATGATTTCATGTTCTTCATACCTGTGACATTCTGTTACTGGCATAAGGCTGAGCACTGTCGTTATAAAGCAGATGAGCATTATAAGCCCTGGAGTCCATGTCTTCCATCCGCTCCAAGTCATTGGAACTGTCAGAGAGGAGTATGTTTGCAGATCTGCCCATACGAATCTCTGGCTGGTTTAGAGGCCCCGCGAGTCGGATGAAAGGTTCCCCTGAAAAATTATTAAAAAAAAATTATGACTTTCTTCAACGGTGTCACTCGAGTCGTAGATCACACAGGAGCTATGCATTTTTGCGATTAAAAGTACTGTATGAAGAAATTTTCGTGATTTGATTAGTTCTTCCAGACTGCGTGGTCATGTTTAAGGGTCACCAACCAGTGATCGGCTAAACTAGGCAGATACAGAACACTACCCTTAAAATATATGGCCACACTTCTGGAACACAATGATAAAAATGCCTTGTTTTTCTTTAAAAAAATTGTCTTGTTATACTAAGACTAAAAAATTAAGGTTGTCTGGCCTTTTTATCCAAATTTCCGGCTAAACTGGCTGCTCTGTCCGGCTTTTCGTTTTGAAGACCTGGCAACCCTAGTTGCAAAAGCCTAGGTTTGTCTGACATATAGACAACGAGATATTCAGAGTTATAGACATTCAGAGTTCGGATATTCTTAGCTACATAAAATAATTACCTTTCAAATCTCTTCCGACAATCTTGGCGTAGACCTTGGATCCTTTAACTGCTGGTAGAGCCACGTCTGCCACCAGCTCAACAATGGGGTCTATTTCTTCGTTTTGTCCATCTCTTGACATGGGTTGGTAGCTGTAAATAGAAAGAGGGTTTTTTTAAGTGAAAACTTCTTTAGCGGCGTTGTGCACTTTTTGGGATGGGTAAAAAATGTTAAACTCGCGTCAGGACACGTGACCTGATCGAACATTCGTAAGACGGAGGGAAAATTTAAAAAAAAAAATTTAAAATGTTTAAATTAATGGTTAAATTTTTAATGTAATATAAATTGTCACGTCACGATAGCGCAATAAATGAATATTGTATTTTACCACATAAATGATAGTACTTTTATACTGATNAGGAGGGGTAAAAAATGTTAAACTCGCGTCAGGACACGTGACCTGATCGAAAATTCGTACGACGGAGGGAAAGTTCTGAAGTGTTAAATTGTTAATGTAATATAAATTGTCATGTTTGTGTATGATAGCGCAATAAATGAATATTGTATTTTACCACATAAATGATAGTACTTTTATACTGATAATTAAAGCAATTCGTGCGAAATTATTCCCTAACCATTCCAAAATATCAAAAATGCACCACGTTAATGTTCAAGTTTTCTCTTCTGCCTCCTCCATTTTTTGAAGTCGGTTATAGACATATCAGAATATTATCTCTCACTTCCATCGTTTTATGGTATTTCGTAGTACATACCTGAAAGGTAACTTGGCCAATTCAGTTCCATACTCGTCAACCAGTTGTGACTCTCGAACGCTGGCCACAGGACCCGTCACTCTGAATTTGAGGGTATCTGAAAGAAGAAGTGCCAAAATAAGAATAGCTGACAAATTAGGCCGTAAACTTGAGAGAAAGTTGGTCAACTCTGACTTCGTCACATGAGTTAACAGGCCCTGGTGAAATGATAAGGCAATATTATAAACAGCTATAGTATAGATCATCAATCACCATACTTATAAACTTCAAAAAAAGGAAGAGGTCCTCAATTCCCTATTACTCGAAGATAGGGACCGATTTGGATTTTGTTTTTTTTGTTTGAAAGGGTATATTTCCCAGGTGGCCCCATGATCATCAAGTCAGGATCTGATATGGGATCTTGGAGAAATAGAGAGAACTCTTCAAATTTTATAGGCACACTTGAAGCGATTTGGGTAGTTTTTAGAAGAGTTTGACTTTCTCGGAGTGGTCCCATTTCAATTTGGTGAAGATCTGATGAAGAACTTCGGAGATAGGCAACGGAACTCCTCAATAAATGATAGCAAATGGACTGGGATTGCTGAAATCTCATGTCTGTCTATTGTTAACACCAGTTCATTACATAAAATCACGCCGGTACGCTGTGAAGGGGTAAGCACATGTGAAAAGTGAAAAACAAAAAACTTTTTACAAAAAAAAAAAAAAACTTCCAAATAAAAGACACTACAAAGTATAAAATAACTTTAATTCGGAAGTCGGTGTCAAAAAACGAAAAAACAACAAAAATCACCTAGCAAGCAATAAGCAAGAATAGAAGATTTTGATTCGTATAATTGCAGAACGTTTTTTTTTGACAATTTATCGAGAGTTAACAATCTCTCAAGATATTTTGTAATCTTACGTAGTTTGCAATCACCCGGGGACAGATATAATGAGACCTTTCTTATGTGTTTGATCATTATTATTCTCTAAGTGTTTATTATCTTATTGAGGCTAAGTAAATCTTGGCAATTAACCTTTGAAACATTACATTCATGCCTGTGTGTCGTCTATTTTCTATATCCATTTATTGATCCTCGAAATTGATTATATCATCTTAAGTACCTACGTCAATGTTGGTATACCGTCAGAGAAGGTCCAAACTCCAATAGGTGTTAGGTTATAACGTAACATGATGACTGGTAAGGCATAGGTGTCCAGGGCTGCGGAATTGTTTGAAAGAGTTACCGCGGCCGGACCGCAAAGGGAATTCGAAGGAACACGGGTGGGTTTTAGTTTCACTCCTCCACAAGCGAGAGGAGTCATTTGATGATTTCCCAACAAAAAAAAAGAGTACAGAGATAAGAAAGAGTACAGAGTGACTGACTAAAGTACAGCTTGCTGGATTTTTTGTGCACCGAAGTCGATTTTCGAGTGGGGTAGGGTGGGGATTGTCTGGAGACCAGCTTAATATTATAAATTGAATATATTTTCCAATTTCTGCCGTCTAGCTAATTTATTGATACTGGCAGGTATGGATTTATTACAAAGAATATCGGTGACAGGTAAATGTGTTTGTGCAAGGCCATGATATGCTCTAACTTTGTCTCTTGCAATGATCTAGGCAGAGCTGGGCAATATACATGCTTTGCTTTAATTAAAATACAAATTACAAAATACTATCTCGCATGTATTTAAAATACGAAATACAGAATACTTTTAAGTCGTGTATTTAAAATATGAAAATACAAAATATATTTATTTAAAATGCAAAATACTAATTACAAAATACTGTCAGGTGTTAGGTTAGGCTAGTCTTTTTACTTACGAAAGCTATCGAGCGCTGTTTATTGCAGAACGCACCCATTAATAAGATTGCTAAATGTATTTATGTTCAAATGTATTTTGAAGTCATAAGTATTTGAACTTTTAACTAACTACAAAATACCTCAGCGTCATGTATTTCAAATACCAATTACTAATAACAGTTTTAAGAAGTAATTGAAATACAAATAACAAATACGTATTTTTATTACAAGTAATTCAACCCTAGATCTAGGTAGTCCAGATTCCAGGCTCCTAGCGATCGCTAAGAAATAGGAACTCATAAATCAAATACCCTTGCAAATATCAATGATGTCGAACTAGATATCCATTGACAGCAAGACTAGTGATAACCTATTGACTTGCCTGACGTAACGCTTCCTATTTAAACGTAAGTGGCGGAGCGGTGACATGCGTTAGGTTAGGGTGGGTACTAATGTGGCATTTTGTGTTTGTTTAACATCTAAACATTCATCCATCCGTCTATGAGAAGTGGTTCGTATTATTTTATGGACTAGCTACCGCATGCGACTCAGCGGCGGTATGATAGAAAATTATCCCAAGGGAACATACTCCCGGAATGAAAAGTATATATATTTTTTGCGTGAAAGAGTAACAAACATACATCCATACATACATTCTTACAAACTTTCGCGTTTATAATATTAGTAGGATAGTAGGATTCGCGTTTATAATATTAGTAGGATTCGCGTTTATAATATTAGTAGGATAGTAGGATTCGCGTTTATAATATTAGTAGGATAGTAGGATTCGCGTTTATAATATTAGTAGGATAGTAGGATTCGCGTTTAAAACATTAGTAGGATAGGATGTACTAGCTTCCTTCAAGGGCTTCGTCCGCGTGAATGTCGGATATTATCCCAATGGAAAATACTTCCAGGATAAAAAGCAGCCTAAATGCTGTTCCAGTTTATAATCTTTCTCTGTGCCAAATTTCGTCCAGATCCAACAAACATGCAACCATCCATTCATCCAAGCTTTTCCATTCATAACAGCAGTAAGATAAACCATTTACAGGCACTTTTGAATTATTGTCAAGGTCGGTCAGTAAAAACATGAAGCTATTTGCACGTTCCAAAGCGTAGATCTCTGTGGAGAAGAACGTGCAAGAAACTCCACAGCTCTCTTTTAAATCATGTTATACAGGCTGTGCCAGAAGTGCGTGTTCATTTTTAAGAGTGGTGTTCTGAATCTGCTATAAAACCAAGAAATATTATCAAAATTAAATATATGTGCCATGGAAGGTGGGTAGGCCTCGGGTGTGGGACGCAACACCCTTGCGCCATCGCATGTTCCAAATACGGCAGGCTGTGCCGACGTTGCCGCTGCGGCTGCCGAAGCGGCGCAAATAGAATATTATATACCTTATTGGGAATTACAGTTTTGAGCCGTTTGGGGTCGAAACGCTTGGGTCATGGGGTCCAAGTGCGCGTCTCTTTTTCAAGGACATATCTCGCCGACTGATCGATACTGCGTGACCAGAGGGCTGGCTCGTTGGATGTCTGAACGGATTCGTGGTCTTGTTAACAACTTAATCTTTGTGTATAATAAGAAAACTGTTCCGCCAGATAGGACGCACAAGAATAACAGACTAAGATAAAAATAGAACTAAAATCATTCAACCAATCTGACTTCTTTTTTTTTTTGAGTATGATGGGAAATCATAAAATGACTGTCAGACTCTTACTGACTAAAACCCACCCGTGTTCCTCCTAATGCCCTTTGCGTTCCACGGCCGCGGTGACTCTTTCAAACAAATTAATCTGCCTTTTCCCAACCATGTTGGGGACTACCAGTACCAGCTGAATACCAGTATTTTACATGGAGCGACTGTCTATCTGACCTCTGGATCCCTTGGCAAGACAAGTGTCTGATTTCTTGGCTTCCAGACTACCAGCGACGAGTGTCAAAGATCTAGACCAGCCGTACTCAACCTTTTTTCTGTCTGGGCCACATTGCGCTTCTACTAATATTAAAATTCTACATTTAATAGTTCTACATGAATGGGACTTTTGAATTTGTGACAAAAGGACCGATTTCATATGGCATAGGTCAAGTTTTTCACGTTGATAGTGTGTGAGGAATAGTCTCAGCTCATCGTCAAAGAGGGAATCAGTACAGTATGGATACATACACATTGATACGCTGACTAAATATGTGGCACATCAATAATGTGCTAGGCTACTGGGCCACACGAAAAAGCTTGGCGGGCCACATTTTATTTATTTTTTTAAGGATGGGAAATCATCAAATGACTTCTTCCGCTCTGGGTGGAGCGGAAGGGCGTGTCAGACTCTTACTGACTAAAACCCATCCGTGTTCCTTCTAAAGCCCTTTGCGTTCCAGGGCCGCGGTGACTCGGCGGGCCACATGCGGTTTGAGTATAGCTGATCTAGACAAATGACTAACGAGATTACAAGTTGAACGTGCTTTCCGAGACACGAAGAATTACTCGGTATGTTAAGATGGTCATCCATCTAATGACCGACCTCGGCATGAGTTGCTAACAGAATTTGAAGGCAAGTTTTTGATATTTATTGTCGTTGGGATGAAATTCGACTATGAACATTTTTTATGTATGAGAATGGCCTTGCTAGATAAAAAAACTGACTGCAATGTATAACCCCTCGATTGATTCGGAGCAAATTGGCTATGAGTGCTGTGACAGACGGACAGACGAGTGATCCTAGGGTTCCGTGTTTCGATACGGACGTGGTGTACCCTAAAAATAATACCTTATATACACACTCGGGGCAATGAACTTCTTATTTGTATATTTTTAAATTTGACAACAAATTCAAAACAAAAAAAAAATAACAAAGACTATCAGTTTGACCCAATTATTAAAAATAGTGTAAAATAATAATAAATAATGTTTTCTAATCGGTACGAGCCTTTATATCTCGAACTGATACGGACATAGTTTGTTTTATAATTTAGTTGATAACACAATATAGTGGAGTGCGCTCGTGTCATAGTGAATTATTAATTATTATTAATAATTATTACGGGTCTATTATTAAGTGCGTGTGTTAATAGTGATGTTCTGTAGTGGTGTTTAATAGTTTTACGGTTTAGAAGTGTTGTTTTTCGTATAAAAAAGGTTTTACTAAACGTTTAAATTAGGATTTATGAATAAGGCTGAAATTGACGGAATATTGAAATAAAAATAATGTTGCAAGGAGTTTGTGTTTTTCCACAGCCACAGTTCATGTTTAGCAGTAAATCAACTAGTAATTGACGTCCTTAAAATATAAATTATATTTTTAAATTTTGCCCGTTACTCAATTTTACTTTAATTCAATTTTACAAGAAACTTGACATTTTTTACTGGTCGTTAGGAACGAAGCAACGTTTTAAAAACTGTGCTTTAAAGGGCCATTAAACGAACCGATGTTTAGATTGACAGCTCGAGAGCTGGTTTAAAAAAAAAAACAAAAAGATTTCTTGTGATTTTGTACCATCTTCGGTACAACTGTGAAGTGTCATATTGAGTTGCCTTGAAAATGATTATGGTGGACTTTCAAGGCTTATATTAAATCTTCAACGATGTGAATTGTAACATCAGTAGAAGTTCGATCAATAGGCCTTACTTTAGAATATTAAAATAGTTACGTTATGGCGTATCGATCCGGTCTCTGAAGGTCAAATTTGTTTAGCTGTTTTTTTTCTGAACTTTGGACGTTTTGTCGATTAAAGGATTTTAAACCTTGTATTGTAAACATTTTAGAGTTATTTTCTAGTTTGTTGTCTTATTATGTTATTACATCAGGTAAAATTGCTGGTGTACTTTAATTTGATGATTCATGACATGGGTTTGCGTTCAATTAAAAAAATTGTTGCGTCAATATGAACTTTGCTCGATTGTAGTACGTTTAGTCATAGCTAGATCAATTTGTTTATCCTCTGTAAATAAGGGTTCGCTCAAACAGACCCGCAAAATGCTCGAACAGTATTTCGTTTATAAATTGTTTGTTTCCTGATAGTTACAACCTGGGGGTCTTTACGAAGATTGAATAGGTTACTTCTAGAGAAGCGTGCTCCATCGTCGACCACATCATCGCTTACCATCAGGTGCGATTGTGGTAAAACGGAGTCAATCAATTAATAACATTTGCGGAATTTGTTTGAAAGGGCCACCGCGGCCCTGGAACGCAAAGGGCATTAGGAGGAATACGGATGGGTTTTAGTCAGTAAGAGTCTGACGCTCCCTTCCCGCTTCTCTCAGAGCGGAAGATTTCATTTGATGATTTCCCGTCCATAAAAAAAGAAAAAAACAAAAATAATATGCTCACGTTTCAGCATAGATGGCGCTTAACTGTTTGTAATTTTTATCCTGAGCAGCCAATAGAATGCCTTGCTAAAAACTTCGTTGCATTTACTCGAGATGGCGCTGATTTCTTTGACTCGTCGCTGATTGGTCGCTTTGCGTTCAAGATGATTTTGACAATGTCAAACACTCGGCGCTCTCTCACCGGTGTTGTTATGAATCGGTTGCTTGGCAACCTGCAAAACGGATCAGTGTTTTTACTTCAATTCATCGCCTATAGTTCTGTGTTTTTTTGCGCTACAAAATAAGCTGCGGGTTAAGATAACAAGTAATAGAATGCCTTAATGCATTAAGTCCGCCCATTTACCTCTATTGTACATAAAGTTTAAATAAATAAATAAATAAATAAGTAAATGTCCTATTAAATGCTAGGTGATATCGCGTTAGACCAAGACGAAGGTAGAGAGATGAACTAGACTCTTACTGAATGGACAGGCCCGCAATGTCAGAAAGACAGACGTGTGAGGAAAAAGGAGAGGTAGGCCTTTATAGAAGTGCTCTATAAACTAAACGTCACGCCTGTATTCTTTTAAGGGATAGGCAAAGGTAGAGTTTGTTAACTGCTTTGATTGTGCAGTCTAATTAACAACGGAATATAGTCTTTAGTTTTGGAAGGATTTTAAACCTAACATTATTAGGTACAGTGGTAATCGTTTATTAGTATGACTCCGGTTATATTAACCAATCGCTTATTATGAAGTAAATACAGTGCGAAGTTTGGTTTTCACATATTTTTTTTTGGAAAAAGTTTAGATTTAATGACTTCGTTTATGGATATGTCGCATATTATGACCTATTTTTAAGGAATTATGTTCATTTATAGTAAGTGACATGATTCCTAACACATTCCCCGGTTTTCGTGATCATTCCCACCCCTTTCCTACGACGACGTTTTGTGCAATTTGAATATTTTCTCTCTATTACACTAGATTTCTAACAAAAATAGGAAGTTGTGTAGTTAGCTTANTCTTCACTGGATTTCGTGATCATTCCCACCCCTTTCCTACGACGACATTTTTTTGCACTTTGAATATTTTCTCTCTATTACACTAGATTTCTAACAAAAATAGGAAGTTGTGTAGTTAGCTTAAGACTATGCTTTGTATGACGTGTTTTCCACTTCCCTTCGATGTCATTATAAGCGGATTTTACTGTAGTAAAATTGTTTGTTTGTACGTAGTTAGAACTCTCTGGATGTATTGATGCAATAACGATTACTGCGAATGTTTTCAATGATAGGGAGCTACACTGTTGCTAAGCGATAGCCTTCTTTTCAATACCAGAAAAAATACACGCTTCCTGTGGGATTTGAACACGGAAGCGACGCCTCAGGCACNAAATACACGCTTCCTGTGGGATTTGAACACGGAAGCGACGCCTCAGGCACTATTTCTTTGCGAAGCAGTATACCGATAAAAATTGAAAATGGCGGACAATCTTGCACAATCCCAAGCATTTGTTTGTTTATTTTTAGCACATCTAACCTGACCTTTACGCCTGACCTAACCCAATATCGGCGCTGGGATGTTTACGCCCCTGAACTGACCCTATGGCCGATAGATAAGATCTGCCTTTTCCGGGATTTGTAATCTAAGGGTGTTACTACACCAATCGACCGACCGTCTGTGGTCGCTTTTTGCGGATCGACGGACACTGGGCGATAAACAAATGATCGACCGCCGATCGATGCCATCAATTGACGTTGATCGATTGGTGTAGTAGCCTTGGCTGATCGAAGGAAGAAGTAGAAACGATCGATCAACGTCGACTGATTCATTCTACCATCGATCGACGATCGATCAATTGGTGTAGTAGAAACTTATCTCATTACACTCTCACTAATTAAATTAGCGGTACCTTTGTGCTCTTTTCTCTGTATTTTTTTTATAATAAATAAATATAAACTATCGATCGACGTCGACTAATCCATTCTACCATTGATCGACGATCGATCGATTGGTGTGGTAACACCCTAACGCGCGTTTGTTATT
>NDFZ01002660.1:0-19639 GCA_002192655.3 Mamestra configurata
ACGTAAACTTCAATTTGTACAGAAACTGAACAAGCGCCACCTGGTGACAATAGCGGAAACCATTTGTTTTTCTATTCAAATTGACATATGTGAAGTTTACGTTAACGCTTTCGAGTACATTAAAACCACAAAGGCATCTGCTCGTAAATTCCAAATCCATTAAGCCGTTGTGGCGTGATTGATGATCAAACCTCCAAAGATACGGACGTTTATAATATTAAGTACGATACAAATATTAAATCATTTAGGTATTCATTTAGCATAACAGAAAGAACGCCATAGTACACACAATTTACATCATGTGTTTAATTATAAATACTATATATTTAGACGAGGATCACACTCTAAATATTACAAACTTGTGCCTTTAGGAACAACAAATGAAAACTCGTTAGTCTAACCATAGAGTCTAAAATATACTAGAGGACTGGGGCCCTTGCTTAGAATTACTACGATAAGGCTACGGGTAATCTATAACTATTAGTACAAATCTAATGTCAGATCNGTGAGTGTATGAGAAAGAAAGAAAGAAACCTATTTATTTGGGACTCGCACAAAACAAACAGAAAACTAACAATCATAAACAATAACTAACAGAAACAAGAAAGAACAGCATGAATTTAATACGTCATGTGCGAGGCCAAAAAGGTCCACTCATTTGTCGATAAAACAAATGAGGTCGGTTTCGAACTGTGAAGAGAGGCAATATTAAAAGCATTTAGACCTCACGGTATTATACGAATCGTTTCGATTCACACCTCGACACGATTTGTATTTCCACAGGGTGTAGTGTACATTTTTATTCAGTGACTCGTCGTTTTGCTTGACATCTGCACTGAACATAATATTGACACTATTGATATTGATATTGTCACTTCGTAGTGCGGCCCTGTTCGCCTGTAAGTTTTTTTAAAATAGCCTTGATCATCACTCATAGGTAATTTAAAAAACCCTTTGCAATAGGTACTTGTTTTTTTAGAAAGACCATTTTATTATCTCTAAGCAAAATCTAGGGACACCATCGTGGCAGTATTTAAAGGCATTGGGGACAATTTACGAAAATACGAAAATTTACATAAAATTTTCGTACTTTTGTAAAAAATTTCGTGGTCAACATAACATGTTGACCTAGAATAAGGTAATTGATTTAAAATAACAATTAATTATTTGTTATTAATTTTATCTAATGGTTAGTAAAATTGATAAGCGTAATTCAGTAGTCGATTGTGCAATAGTAAAGATATTTTCAGTAAAAAATAAATTCACTCCAAAAATATCGGGTACTCTTATGTCTATCTACAGTTCTCTTGTCTTTTTCAAAGTTGGGAACGCTTCCATTGTCGCACCTGAGAAAGATAGAAAAATATTTTTACATAACATCACCAGCTGTAGTCATCGATGGGTATCGGCAGGAGTATCGCTCTACCTATAAATACACATTTTGACACTCCTCTTCTCATTATTCTTTAAACTCTATGCTGAACACCAAGAAATTCTAAATGGCAAAACCTTTTGCCCGACTCGGAAATCGAACCATTATGCTCAGCGATTGATACCACAAGACCAACGTGGTAATATTAATCTTTCTTCGTATAAAAATGCACTTATATTGCTGTTCGGCCATTTTTTATTTTTATTACTTCCAACTGAGTTAAGACAAACTATTTCTTTCGCCAACTTTATAGATTTGCGTAAAATATTGACTCCGGGACCGGGGGATCATAATATCGAGGAAATAGACGCCATTATCCTGTCAAACTACATCTTGTTATTTTACATGATACAGCAAAATGCTAATTCCCCTAAGGGTTGTGAATCGCGGAACCAAATAAAACAAAACTCGCTGATACGCAGAACACATATCATTTTCATTTTAGCGGTTCTAGCAACAAAGGTTCAAGGTAAAATAATAAAAGAGTACCAAAAAATATTTATGTCTATGTAATAAAGGGAGAGAAAATAAAAAAGGTCGCGCGAGATTTGCATAATGTCAAAACATTTTGACATTTAACCTTGTTATTATTTACTTTGGACGTAAACAGATGGAGGCCCTAATAGCTTAACAAAGCTGAAATGGCTGATGAGAATTACGAGTTTGCGAGAAAAAGGTTTAGTAGGGCCGTTACAAGGGATCGAATCACTTTTTTGTCGACGAAACAAAAACGACAAAATTAACAAGGAAAAAACGCTTACCCTTGACATCAACTGTTAGAATTGACTTTGCGTCGGCGTCCCGTCGAATGACTCCTCATTGATAAGCCTCAGTTTCACCGACTCCCTTCTTAGGTTATAACTTGTAGAAATATGACAATGTTTCACGTCTACGTTCAGTAAGTCTTCATTCAATTCCACGCCGCTTCTTTCTACATCCGCGGCAGCACTAGGCTTTCTTTTATGCCTGAACGACGTCGCCCTCTGGGAACTAGAGCCCAAGTAACTGTCAGTCGTCGTATTGCCATTTAAAGTTTTCTCAGACGGACCAACTCCCAACTGATCTAATGGAATGTTACCTCTCAAGTTAGCAGATGAATCGATACAAGGAATCAGTTGCTTGAACTCCTTACGGAAATTCTCATTCATCCACGCGTAAATGAAAGGATTGTAGCAAGTCGAGGACATAGCGATAACATGCCCCATAAAGAACACCAAATAGTAATACTTCAAGTGTATAGCGTACATGTAGTAGTCATTGCATAAGTTTATAACGTTCAATGGTAGCCACGACAATCCAAATATCGTGACCATAGCTATCAACATCTGGTTTGTTCGTCGCTTTCTATTTTTATCTAGCTCCTCTTTGCGAGAATTTTTGCTGGCGGCTTTCGCTTTGGCTCTGTCATTCAATTTAAAACTGACGCACGTGTAACAGAAAGCAATCACAATAAAAGGTAGCACGAATTGTAATACTGAAGTCACTGAGCCGAACACTCGCCGCAACCGCTCCGACGGCCACGTCTCTTCACAGAACCTGCCTATATCTAGATCGTAATACGTCATGAAAATCGCATATGGCATCGTCACGGTCACAGAGAAAGTCCAAATCATGACGATGACGATCAAACAAGTCTCAATCTTCATCCTTGGTCTGAACGGGTAAATGATTNACTCGTTAGTCTAACCATAGAGTCTAAAATATACTAGAGGACTGGGGCCCTTGCTTAGAATTACTACGATAAGGCTACGGGTAATCTATAACTATTAGTACAAATCTAATGTCAGATCTGAAAAACAAGTAACTATTTTAAAAGGAAACTTAGAGAGAAAGAAAGAAAGAAACCTATTTATTTGGGACTCGCACAAAACAAACAGAAAACTAACAATCATAAACAATAACTAACAGAAACAAGAAAGAACAGCATGAATTTAATACGTCATGTGCGAGGCCAAAAAGGTCCACTCATTTGTCGATAAAACAAATGAGGTCGGTTTCGAACTGTGAAGAGAGGCAATATTAAAAGCATTTAGACCTCACGGTATTATACGAATCGTTTCGATTCACACCTCGACACGATTTGTATTTCCACAGGGTGTAGTGTACATTTTTATTCAGTGACTCGTCGTTTTGCTTGACATCTGCACTGAACATAATATTGACACTATTGATATTGATATTGTCACTTCGTAGTGCGGCCCTGTTCGCCTGTAAGTTTTTTTAAAATAGCCTTGATCATCACTCATAGGTAATTTAAAAAACCCCTTGCAATAGGTACTTGTTTTTTTAGAAAGACCATTTTATTATCTCTAAGCAAAATCTAGGGACACCATCGTGGCAGTATTTAAAGGCATTGGGGACAATTTACGAAAATACGAAAATTTACATAAAATTTTCGTACTTTTGTAAAAAATTTCGTGGTCAACATAACATGTTGACCTAGAATAAGGTAATTGATTTAAAATAACAATTAATTATTTGTTATTAATTTTATCTAATGGTTAGTAAAATTGATAAGCGTAATTCAGTAGTCGATTGTGCAATAGTAAAGATATTTTCAGTAAAAAATAAATTCACTCCAAAAATATCGGGTACTCTTATGTCTATCTACAGTTCTCTTGTCTTTTTCAAAGTTGGGAACGCTTCCATTGTCGCACCTGAGAAAGATAGAAAAATATTTTTACATAACATCACCAGCTGTAGTCATCGATGGGTATCGGCAGGAGTATCGCTCTACCTATAAATACACATTTTGACACTCCTCTTCTCATTATTCTTTAAACTCTATGCTGAACACCAAGAAATTCTAAATGGCAAAACCTTTTGCCCGACTCGGAAATCGAACCATTATGCTCAGCGATTGATACCACAAGACCAACGTGGTAATATTAATCTTTCTTCGTATAAAAATGCACTTATATTGCTGTTCGGCCATTTTTTATTTTTATTACTTCCAACTGAGTTAAGACAAACTATTTCTTTCGCCAACTTTATAGATTTGCGTAAAATATTGACTCCGGGACCGGGGGATCATAATATCGAGGAAATAGACGCCATTATCCTGTCAAACTACATCTTGTTATTTTACATGATACAGCAAAATGCTAATTCCCCTAAGGGTTGTGAATCGCGGAACCAAATAAAACAAAACTCGCTGATACGCAGAACACATATCATTTTCATTTTAGCGGTTCTAGCAACAAAGGTTCAAGGTAAAATAATAAAAGAGTACCAAAAAATATTTATGTCTATGTAATAAAGGGAGAGAAAATAAAAAAGGTCGCGCGAGATTTGCATAATGTCAAAACATTTTGACATTTAACCTTGTTATTATTTACTTTGGACGTAAACAGATGGAGGCCCTAATAGCTTAACAAAGCTGAAATGGCTGATGAGAATTACGAGTTTGCGAGAAAAAGGTTTAGTAGGGCCGTTACAAGGGATCGAATCACTTTTTTGTCGACGAAACAAAAACGACAAAATTAACAAGGAAAAAACGCTTACCCTTGACATCAACTGTTAGAATTGACTTTGCGTCGGCGTCCCGTCGAATGACTCCTCATTGATAAGCCTCAGTTTCACCGACTCCCTTCTTAGGTTATAACTTGTAGAAATATGACAATGTTTCACGTCTACGTTCAGTAAGTCTTCATTCAATTCCACGCCGCTTCTTTCTACATCCGCGGCAGCACTAGGCTTTCTTTTATGCCTGAACGACGTCGCCCTCTGGGAACTAGAGCCCAAGTAACTGTCAGTCGTCGTATTGCCATTTAAAGTTTTCTCAGACGGACCAACTCCCAACTGATCTAATGGAATGTTACCTCTCAAGTTAGCAGATGAATCGATACAAGGAATCAGTTGCTTGAACTCCTTACGGAAATTCTCATTCATCCACGCGTAAATGAAAGGATTGTAGCAAGTCGAGGACATAGCGATAACATGCCCCATAAAGAACACCAAATAGTAATACTTCAAGTGTATAGCGTACATGTAGTAGTCATTGCATAAGTTTATAACGTTCAATGGTAGCCACGACAATCCAAATATCGTGACCATAGCTATCAACATCTGGTTTGTTCGTCGCTTTCTATTTTTATCTAGCTCCTCTTTGCGAGAATTTTTGCTGGCGGCTTTCGCTTTGGCTCTGTCATTCAATTTAAAACTGACGCACGTGTAACAGAAAGCAATCACAATAAAAGGTAGCACGAATTGTAATACTGAAGTCACTGAGCCGAACACTCGCCGCAACCGCTCCGACGGCCACGTCTCTTCACAGAACCTGCCTATATCTAGATCGTAATACGTCATGAAAATCGCATATGGCATCGTCACGGTCACAGAGAAAGTCCAAATCATGACGATGACGATCAAACAAGTCTCAATCTTCATCCTTGGTCTGAACGGGTAAATGATTACAAAGAACCTATCGATAGCTATAGACATAAGCGTCAACGTGGATATGTATACGCTGCATCCTTGTGCGAAAGGCATTATGTGACATAGGAGAGAGCCCCAGCTCCAAGCGCCGCGAAACGTGTAGAGCGGGGTGAAGGGGACGGCGAACACGCAGAGTAAGATGTCAGAGAGAGCCAAGTTACTGATGAAGAGGTTGGTGACGGTCTGCATAGCTTTGTTTCTGATGACCACGAAGCATACTAGGATGTTGCCGAGCAGTCCAAGAACGAAGATCACGGTGTAGATGACGCAGAAACTAGACTGGATCCATTTGTTGTCAATGATGTTCTCATACCCGCTGTGCATAGGAGGCAGACCGTCTGGCGTCAAGTTGTGAGATTTATCCGTTATATACAGTTCTGTATAATTTATAGCAGTTCCGTTCATCGTACCGTGTTTCCCCGTAAAGTGCGGATACTAATTTATTTTGGCTTTAAAACGTCTGTTTTATGGCTTCGACGCTCCGAATTTTATCTGTGTCGAAACCTGTAACAAAACAAAAGCTCTGTTTAACATCTTTGTCTCAATGAACACTGAGAAGACTGCAAACAATTATAGTTTTTCCGATAATGGCCAGAAAACATTTGTTGATTTCATTTTAATGGTGCCACCTAGTAAACTTCTGAGGATATACAGACCTTTGTGGATGTCTCTTATAACGAGACAATTTGATCATGACTGTGTCATTCAGCTAACGTACTGTATTTTTTATAACAAATATTTTGTTCCTTGACAATACAAAAGTGCCAATGTTTTAATTGTAATAAATGATTTGAGTTTGAGTTTGGTTGAACTACAACGTTTGATCCTATATTATATATAAAAATAATTAAATAAATATAAATACATATAATAATAATAAATAATATATATAAATAATTAATATATATAGATATTAATATTTTTAAATAAAATATATTTTTGTCACTTTATCAAACTAAGCTTTTACAAACACACAATAATTACATATAAAATAATTTGCATCAACCAAAACACATGCACCAAACTTTAACTTTTATAATAAAAATAACAAAGCCCAAAACGAAAGAAAATCTGAACATAGCCTTCCGAAATTAGATTTGAAAACCAAAACTTTGGAAGAAGCCATATTGCCTCACAATGGAACGACTCAGACGAATATTATATTGTTGTTTTCGAGTGTATACCAGCAAAAGGCTTCTGGTAACTTGTTTGATACACACAAATACACGGCTAGGTATTTTGTACATTACAAAGTAGGTATTTTGGACCGGTAAATCCCAGTAAATGTCTTTGTGCAAATTCTGGTACAATCCACTCGAGTTTAGTGAGCTTAAATGTAGTTTAGCAGTTAGCTCCAATTGCGACAAAAATGTTAACTGTTTTTAACTTTGCAACACTGACGCTTGACAGGCTTTTTGAGAGCGAATTCATATCACTTCAGTCTTGACTTTATCTATAATTAACAAGCCGCCCCGGTTTTGCAGGGGTAGCAGAGCATATTATAAGCTCCCAGTTGGCATGCTTTTTTGCGACATTTTCAACAATCATTGTCATATTTTAGCCAGTTTACACAAAATCTTAATAAATTATACGCCTATTGGACTAAAATTCTAGAGCTACCAGACCTTTAGTTTTTCACTACCAAAATGTACCAAAATGTGTGGTATAGAGTATTGTTAGTATGTACTATTAACATACGCATACCTGCCAGCTTGGGCCAACGGCCAATTGAATTACTTTTTTTAAAGTAAAGGAATTATTTGTGGTGCAATTATATAATTAAAGAGAAGACTTGTTGAATAAAAGTATATTGATTTGCAAAAAAGTTACAGTTACCAGTTTTTACAAGGGAGCGCGCAAGAGAGAGCAGAGCCCTCTGTGACAAAAATGTGTACTAATACAGGTTGCGTTCAATAAAGTCTGGGTGCTGATTTTATGTATGTTTTAAAAAGCTAAAGTCTGCCAGGATTTGTGAGGATGCCTTTTATACTAAATAAAAATAAAATATATGTATATGCCAAAAAAAAAAAAAATGGCCATCGACCCAAGCTAGCAGATATGCGTACGTCAAAAGTATATACTAACACTACTCTGTGTCACATATTTTGTTAGTGAGAAAATGTAAATCTGGGGACTCTGGGACCTCAGTCTATTCCTCATGAATCACTTCGGCCGTCGTCGGTGAAAACCGTAAAAATATCCGTTTGGTACTTTTTGAGTTTAAAGCGTACAAACAGACCGACGCGATGGAAGGCGTTTGTTTCATTATATATGTATGTAATGATAGTGACACTATTTTCTCTTCATTACTTTCTTTAAATGAAAGTACCACTCTATTCTTATTAAGATAAAACATACCACAGTTCACTGGAGTTCTACATTCATCATTACTACACTACGCATTTATAACGACTACAATATAAATGCGTACCAAGTAAAATATGTCAACTTCAAATATATTAAACCCACTCTATACCGAGGTGCCTACGTTTTAAGTTCCAAAATAATTATACACTAATCAGAATAATTGTACGTGTTGTATTTATATTCTTTTTGCCTTCCAAAATGGATCTGGTTTTCCTGAAATACAGTGATACTTCTGTTACTAGGAGAATTTTGATGCAAGAGCGAGCTAAGCGAGCTCGGGACTTGGGGAACCCCAACTCGGATAGGTTAGGTTGGAAGGGGATGGCGGAGTCTAGCGAGCGAACGAAGCGAGCGAACCAGACCCGCTATCCCCTTCGTGGTTGTTTTTTTTTTAAACCAGACTTCGCCTTTTGGTGAGTGTTTGTCCAATCTGGCAGGTATTTCGAATTGTTTGATAGTAAAATAGGTATTTTTCTGGTAGGCGTTTAAACACAAGCCATTTATAACATACAAGAACCTTATACCGTATCCAGAGACCTATGAACCCCCAGCTTAAATGGCAAGCGATTATTAGAACAATGCAAAGCAACACTACGCAAGTGGAGCACTTTACCGGAATTTGGAAAATTTTGGTATCTAAGTCAAGGTTGGACCCAAAATAGACCTTCATTTTATCTTATTTCCGGACGAGTTACAATTTTTGGATATTTATACTGTGGAAGGAGATAAGCCAATAAGCGGGGAGAGATTTTTAGGGTGTCGGTCGTTCTTAGGTTTGACTTTTCAGGAGTCTACACGGTGTTTCAGAAGTATCTGGTATTTTTTTAAGGGTGATGTTCTTGATCTAAATATACAGTAAGGGAACAAAAGCAAAATAACTAAAAAAATGACTTCAAAGCTATAATTTATTTAATTAATTTGACTGGGTGATTTTGACTGGCCTGTTGGTCGAGTGGTTAGTGACCCTGACTGCGTAACCGGAGGTCGTGGGTTCGATTCCCACCCAGGACAAATCTTTGTGTGATGAGCATGATCATTTGTTCCGTATCTGGGTGTAATTTGTCTATAATATGTATGTATTTAGAAATATATAAGTATGTTTGTCAGTTGTCTGGTTGCCATAGTTCAGGCTCTGCCTAGTTTGGGATCGGATGACCGCGTGTGAGTTGTCCCAGGATATATTATTATTATTATTAATAAATAACTAACAAGAGAGAAGTAAAAGATATTTTAAAAAATCTTAAGGTCGGTGCCAGCCTAACTGCGGTAGGCGGAGTATACCGATATTCGACATACGAAATACCAACTATTCCCAATATTATTCCTGCAGGCCGCTAGTGAAACAATAAAATATTCGCGACTAAAATTACTGCCGGAAATGGTTTTGATAGCGATTTCAGTGTTCAAATCAAATAAATCAAATTACTAAATTCATAATAGCACATAAAGTGGTTAGAACGCATGCAACCACAGCCTACTCATTCATTTGAATTCAATAGATTTTATATCTTTTTCTATTGATGTCAAATCATCAAATGACTCTTTCCGCTCTGGGAGGAGCGGAAGGGAGTGTCAGAGTCTTACTGACTAAAACCCAGCCGTCATCTCTAAACCCGAAGTCCGTAGTTTCGGGCTTAGTTTTGGGCGTATTCTACTCCGTATCACCTACGGACTTACGATTAGTTCCGAACCCGAACAAAGAATGAATCATTAATACTTAGTGGTTAGGTGATACGGACTAGAATACGNATCTGGTATTTTTTTAAGGGTGATGTTCTTGATCTAAATATACAGTAAGGGAACAAAAGCAAAATAACTAAAAAAATGACTTCAAAGCTATAATTTATTTAATTAATTTGACTGGGTGATTTTGACTGGCCTGTTGGTCGAGTGGTTAGTGACCCTGACTGCGTAACCGGAGGTCGTGGGTTCGATTCCCACCCAGGACAAATCTTTGTGTGATGAGCATGATCATTTATTCCGTATCTGGGTGTAATTTGTCTATAATATGTATGTATTTAGAAATATATAAGTATGTTTGTCAGTTGTCTGGTTGCCATAGTACAGGCTCTGCCTAGTTTGGGATCGGATGACCGCGTGTGAGTTGTCCCAGGATATATTATTATTATTATTAATAAATAACTAACAAGAGAGAAGTAAAAGATATTTTAAAAAATCTTAAGGTCGGTGCCAGCCTAACTGCGGTAGGCGGAGTATACCGATATTCGACATACGAAATACCAACTATTCCCAATATTATTCCTGCAGGCCGCTAGTGAAACAATAAAATATTCGCGACTAAAATTACTGCCGGAAATGGTTTTGATAGCGATTTCAGTGTTCAAATCAAATAAATCAAATGACTGAATTCATAATAGCACATAAAGTGGTTAGAACGCATGCAACCACAGCCTACTCATTCATTTGAATTCAATAGATTTTATATCTTTTTCTATTGATGTCAAATCATCAAATGACTCTTTCCGCTCTGGGAGGAGCGGAAGGGAGTGTCAGAGTCTTACTGACTAAAACCCAGCCGTCATCTCTAAACCCGAAGTCCGTAGTTTCGGGCTTAGTTTTGGGCGTATTCTACTCCGTATCACCTACGGACTTACGATTAGTTCCGAACCCGAACAAAGAATGAATCATTAATACTTAGTGGTTAGGTGATACGGACTAGAATACGCCCTTAGAGAGTAGCCCCCCAGGGCCGCGGTGACTCTATCGAATAAATTCCGCAACCAAAAAATTCCGCAACCGATTTTCTATTTAAAACAGTAAATTATAAAATTGATTTTCAGGCCACTAAGTTCACTAATGGTACAGTTCCAGCAACCACTTTAATCACGAATAGTTTAAGTTTTAATTTTGTTTTTACATGATTGTTACCTTACAGATAATATACTTACAGAACCTCCCTGGATAAGATTTTTCACAACAACTTCTTACAATACAAAGAAACTCCTGAATAAATAACGTTATTTTTCTGTCCACAATAAAGAAGAATACAAGATAATCCCGCTAGTAGAGTTTACAACTGTTACCGCTAATCCAACCCGAACAAATTGGCGGGGTGCCAACAAACCCCGGCTTTGACGGTGATAGGGGGTACTTAGTAACCCAAGAGAAATGATGCGGGGTGTTTTTGTGAATCTCGATTTCGTAATCGTTGACGGGTAAGAAGCTTGATTAATTAAAGGTTTTGTACTTATGCTGCTCCGATGAAGAATTATTATCATAACATGAGATATATGGGTTTATTATTTAGGCAGGCGAAATGTTCTGATATCATATGGGATAAGATATAGTATCCTATCCCATCCTAGCAATATTAAGAAAAATAGGGTTTGCGCGTTTAGATATTTATAAATACTATAAAATAGGAATGCGCTACCGACGTCTCGGTAGCGCATTCCTTTAGGCTGTGAACATCACACCGGCAAAGCCGGTGGATAAAGCTAGGAATATAGAGAGCCTTTCTGACAAATTATTTATAAAGTCCACTTCAAAAAATCAAACTTTCCGAGGTATGTTAAAAAAAACAATAGTGTTCGGTTTTCGAATTGCAGCATTGGAAAGCCATTATTGTTCGATTTTTGAAGTGAAAACTTCTTTAGGCGCGTTGAGCACTTTTTGGGTGAATAAAAATCATGGAACTCGCGTCATCATCACCGAACGCTTTCCATGAGCTATATGTATACTGTGTATATGTGTACTTTTTGGGTGAACAAAAATCATGGAACTCGCGTCATCGTCACCGAACGCTTTGCATGAGCTATATGTATACTGTGTATATATGTGTACTTTTTGGGTGAACAAAAATCATGGAACTCGCGTCATCGTCACCGAACGCTTTCCATGAGCTATATGTATACTGTGTATATATGTGTACTTTTTGGGTGAACAAAAATCATGGAACTCGCGTCATCGTCACCGAACGCTTTCCATGAGCTATATGTATACTGTGTATATATGTGTACTTTTTGGGTGAACAAAAATCATGGAACTCGCGTCATCGTCACCGAACGCTTTCCATGAGCTATATGTATACTGTGTATATATGTGTACTTTTTGGGTGAACAAAAATCATGGAACTCGCGTCATCGTCACCGAACGCTTTCCATGAGCTATATGTATACTGTGTATATATGTGTACTTTTTGGGTGAACAAAAATCATGGAACTCGCGTCATCGTCACCGAACGCTTTCCATGAGCTATATGTATACTGTGTATATATGTGTACTTTTTGGGTGAACAAAAATCATGGAACTCGCGTCATCGTCACCGAACGCTTTCCATGAGCTATATGTATACTGTGTATATATGTGTACTTTTTGGGTGAACAAAAATCATGGAACTCGCGTCATCGTCACCGAACGCTTTCCATGAGCTATATGTATACTGTGTATATGTGTACTTTTTGGGTGAACAAAAATCATGGAACTCGCAACATCGTCACCGAACGCTTTAGCTTTCGCTTAGTATTTGAAGTGAAAACTTCTTTAGGCGCGTTGAGCACTTTTTGGGTAAACAAAAATCATGGAACTCGCGTCATCGTCACCGGACGCTTTCCATGAGCTATATGTATACTGTGTATTTATGTGTACTTTTTGGGTATTTTTTTATGAAGAAGACTGTAATACAATACTCTATAGACACCAACTTCCAAATTCGCAAAGTTGAGGTATAAATCCGCTGCTATAGTTAAAAAAAAAACAAATGCTTTCGAAAAGCTATGTTTACTTGAGTGTCATTTTTTTTAAAGAAAATCAAAATTATTCGATTTCCAAATTTAACTTTTATTTGCATTCTATTCTAACTTACAAGCAAGTTACCATTCCTAATTTGTTGCTATTCCACCAATTCGCACCAAACGTTTCCAAACGTCTTTATAATGCGCACAGCAAAGGAGTGGAACTCTCAGCCTGCGTCTGTGTTTCCGAACGCATACAACCCTAATCTCTTCAAAATTAGAGTGAACAGGCTTCTTCTGGTTAAGCTCTCTTCATCATCGCCTTTGTCTCTGTCATCTATGACCTAGACTAGAGTCAAGATCAAACCCATCTCAAACAAAAAAAAAAAACAGTATTATTAAGTAATTGAATTGTGGGGTCAGATCCTGGGACACAAATACCGCTACAATGCGTTCATTTTATACGAACAAAGGCAAATTGCCTTATCCACCGCGCTTGGTAATACATTTGTGTGATGTTCATTTATGTAAATGTTATTTGAAGTGAAAACAATATTGGAAAATTATGAGTTATTTTCTTTGCATGTGAACTACGAGGCCCCTACCTTTCAAATAGGGATGTTGCCTGGGTTAAAAAAATATGATTCTATTTAGTCCGTCAGTTAGATAATCGAAAAATATTGGATACGTATTTTTTATTTTATCAAATCAATAAAAAATACGAAGATAAAACGCATCAAAGATTAGGAATGGGGGCTTGTAACGTCACTTTCCAGTAAAAAGTGTACTGGTAAGTGACGTCACACGAGTTTTCAACGCACTGTGTCGTCTTCATTTTTTGTTTACGTGATAAAAGAAAAAATATGTGTCCGTTATTTTTTGGAACTCTATCTGACGGACTAATTCGATTTTGCTTGTCATATACCCTATTATTTGTAGTTTCAGACAGCCAATCTCAAGCGATAAACTATTCTTAAGACACGAAAAGTTTATTTCTGTTAGAAATCAGGCCACCAACTAGATAAGGCCATGAACAATAATAATAAAAAACGAATAAAAGCTGATCAGTTAACTTGAAGATAAACCAAACTCGTTTGATACTCATAAAAGTGTGCAAGTGCGCAATTTCTGTCATTGCAACCGAGGCGGAAGGCGTTGACGTTTTAAAGACGAGAGAATGCCATGACAAATGCTCACGTGTATCAAACGTAGTTATTCAACACTAATTACTTGAAAAAAGAATGTAGACTTAATATTTAGTACCAAATTACTGTGACGAATGGCTCGCGTATTTTTTTCGTACACCATACTTTATGTTTACGGAGGCTAGCCGGTGCACTTTTTCGCACAAGTGTAAGATTATGCTTCATCGTTACATATCACTTTCCAGTTTTCGAGTAAGTCTGTTAATTAGTACATTATGAAGCAAGTGAGCAAACTTTTTCAATGCAACCCAGGCGGAATAGAATAGCCCGAGTCTAGACCAGGCCGTTATGGATCCAAATAACTACATCCAATTAAATCTAGGACACAAAAATCAATGCTCTGCAACAACAAAATCAATGTCAACCCTACAAAAGTATTTAATATTAAAAAGGTACAAAAAATTTGCATTCACATCTTACAAGAAGCGATTTAAAATCTCTAGAGAACACTTAATAGATCTGTCGGGGTAACATTATAGTATGCAATCCGAGATGCGGTCCGTACCGATCGTCTCAGATTATTCCCCTAGAGGTTTCTCAGTTAGATAATACCTTTTGTGCTTTGTATGTTTCTTCTATTTGAATTTGTGTAAATTTATTTGAAGTGACTTTATTGGGGTCGATTCCCTAGTTGCGCAGAGCTATTAGAATGAGTTGCAGCACTGTCCTTCTCTCTTTTAAATCTAGTCTTATTAGGTATCATATTATTTATTTATTACGGTTTTTTTTTATTTAATATTGGTTTGCTCTTGACTGTAGTCTAAGTCATAGATGACAGAGACAAAGTTCATGTGCGTCAGGTTCGTGCACGTACTCTGTTCGCGCTAAACTCTTGTCGTACGAACTCTGGCTTGCGCTGCCCTATTCATAGAATGTTGGAATCCTATAATTCAAATTTGATTAATATTGATATATTTGCATGCTCGAAAAATATATTTAAATCTAATATTATAAAAAAATATCATAATTGTAATCTTATTATTTTTATTTATTTATTGCATAATGAAGTTGTAAAATTTTATCATTATTATAATCTTATTGTTATTATTTGTTTATTGCATAGTGAAAGTGCCTCTGATCTGATTTGGTTTTGGAGCTATAGCTCAATAGTAACCGATTTATTTATTTAAAAATATTTGTTAATTTTGATAATGCTCGTCTAGTGGCAACCACTGATCTTTAGATATGTCTTATCTGCGGATAATGCAGTGGACTGCAACATTACTACTAAAATAAATAATAAATATATAATCTACTTTTTTAGCGATAAGGACGCCCATTGTGTCACCTTAAGTAAAGTTTTATTCTTCTATTCTGTTGGGGTTTCCATCTGGATTTTCTCAGAAGCTGTCCGATACCTGAGTTTGTACTGTCCTGTCAATCTCAATAGGATATCNATCTCATCTGCAGATAATGCAGTGGACTGCAACATTAATACTAAAATAAAAAATAAAATATATAATCTACTTTTTTAGCGATAAGGACGCCCATTGTGTCACCTTAAGTAAAGTTTTATTCTTCTATTCTGTTGGGGTTTCCATCTGGATTTTCTCAGAAGCTGTCCGATACCTGAGTTTGTACTGTCCTGTCAATCTCAATAGGATATCCCACTGTAATTCGAAGGAACGATAGATGGACTCTATGAAATATACACGTCAAATGTACATATATGAAGTTAGCTACCCACCCCGACTATGTTGTCGGAAATGTATTTAATACACAATCTTCCTGGGATATTGTTCTTTCTGTTTGTTGTGAAACATAGCCTGAAGGATCGCCATACTGGCAGTGGGCAAGGCACATTGCTCGCAGAACAGATGGTCGATGGGGCCGAAAACTTCTGGAGTGGCGACCGCATTCCGAAAGACGCAGCGTTAGAAGGCCTCCCTCCAAGGTGGATCGATAACCTGGTGAGGATCGCGAGTAGCGAGACGCACAGGACCGGTTGTTGTGATGACACGCGCGGGGAGGCTTATGTCCAGCAGTGGACGTCTTTCGGCTGATATGATGATGATAATGAGTAGTGAAAACTGTATCAAGTGCGTGGTATAGAAGAAGTAAGTGTAGAAGCAGACAGTGGCTTTTTGATACTATTTTCGAGTCGAGTAGAGATTTCTAGAGTTCTAGAACATTGAGATGTTAGTGAGGACTAAGGGTTAAAATCGTGATAAAAACTTCGTAAAAATGCATTTTTCTACCAAGTTTTAGTTATTAAAACATCGTTAACTTATATTTATTTATTTGACCGTCATTGGTCAGGCTAAATATTGATCGAAAAACGCATACCTTTTAATGAAATTTTGGTGCCACAGATTTTATATGGTATGCGCAAATTCACTCTTTTTCTTTCATTTCTCTTCTTCTCTGCCGACCCATTCAGGGTGCATATGGCGTGATGCTACTTGTGTTGAGTAACTTTAGAATTTAGTCGGTCGATGGACGGGTATTACGAGTTATTTTGAGCCCTTAAAAGCAAGGTAATTATTTCTAGAGTCTACAGACATTTAAAAGACTGATATAGAAGATATTATTAGGGTTGAGTTTAAGGTTAAGGCCACATTGTTATTTTCACTTCTCTAATAATATCATCCATTGAGCTAATTATTCCACATCGCGCGGTGAATATAATAACGTCCATTGAGGTCATTTTACACCCTTCCATGACTCCCTTAATCTATAATAATGAGTAGGTAACTGGGGTATTAATATGTTCTTTGTAACCTTATTATAATTTACGTAACTCAATTCTACTAGGATCCCAAGGGAACATATTCTCGAGGTGAAAAGTATATTTTATAAAATGTTAACCATATGTGAATATATAGATTCTATTACAGATAGCAGAGAATCTAATTGAAATTGAGAAGTTTTTCTTTCAGAAAACTTATTATTTTAGCATATTTATGTATTTTATTAGTATAATATATATTATTTGTGTAATTCTTTCCGAAACAAAATTACATTTTAAATTTTATTTTTATTTGTTGTAAACCTACCACAGTGTAGTCTTTTTAACCCAAAGGTTGACTGGTAGAGAATGCCTTGATGCATTAAGTCCGCCCATGTACCACTATTGTACATTAAGTTTAAATAAATAAATAAAACTACATACATATCTGATGAATATGGAAACGCTTTCCACTCGTCAAATTATCTCCTTAGTCTATTCAAAACATCCGAACCTGTGTCATCGGGTTCTGACGTGTTTATTCTGAAAAGTTTTAACTTTGTTACGATGGAACGGGGCATCTGATGAAGGAATTGGAGGTATACGCCTATTAAATTAATGAAGGTTTTTTTAAAAAATGGATAATTGTATATTTTCTTGGAAACTTAACATTCACGAGCGCTTTTTTCAGGAAATATAATGTCGTCAAATATGATTTTTATGGTTATTTTACGGAATATTAATGGTGTCACTTCTCGCACGTGTCTCACTTTCGTCAATATAGAACTATTCAAAGTAATATACTCTTTAAGGCCGATTTTTAAACAGTGTGATAACTTTTACCTCACGAATTAAATTGCGGTTTGTCAGATTTTATATAGAAAATATGTCGTGTCAAACAGCCATATTTATTTTAAGCTATGTAATAATATTTGTCTATTGAAAAATCAGCCCCAAAATTTTCAATCATTATAAACGGAACTACAGAATCACAAAATGTTACAATAGTATTTTTAGGCATCCGCAGAGTATTCCAGAAGTACGTGGTCAAAGTTAAGGATGATCTTGGGTTGGACTGATATACATTAAGGCAAAAAATACGAAAACATTTTTGACTGACGATTTTTTTTTTTTTTAAAACGACCAAAAAAACAACTAAACATTCCGAAGAAATGACTTTTCGAGCATTCTGAAAAATCTGTAACACATGAATCAATCCAATACCCAAAAAACTTTCAAACAGGCGTTCCTTATTTTAACGTCATTCTAAGTTAAAGGCAAACAGTTTTATTGCCTAACGGTAACGACCTCGGAACCTATCAAATGCTCAAACGGTTTCGAACTTAAGTTTATTGGCACATAAATTCAAAATGGCGACGTGGATGACATAACTAATAGAAGTGCATCACTTAATGGGCCAGCGTGGTATGAGGGAATGGGCCAGCGTGGAATAGAGAATGGGCCATAAACACGCAAGATGCAGCTTTATGGGAATGTATTCGTGCTGTTGATGCATGTTTGGTGTCTACCTGTATTGTATAAAGCAGGTACTAACTTTATTCTCTCGAAAGACATCAATTGTTAGTTTACCTACCATGTGGTTTTATTAAATTATTAGAGACTCTTAAAACCGAGTTGCTCGCCTGTCGGTTTTTCTATCAGTAACATTTTCAGGCATTTTAAAGTACCAAGATTTCTACGTGCCTCGAAAAGCACGATAAGCTATTGGTTCCGCTGTTATTTGTAGATCTTTGACAGACTTTACGGGTAGTCAGAAGCCAGGAAATCACTAGTCTTGCCAAGGGGTACCGTGCCAGTTACTGAACACCAGACACAACAACCGTCTGGTTCGGAGGATCCTCCCATTTTTCAGCGGAGGTGTGCGGGACTTTACTCTCTGTTCCGCATATCTCCATAAGATTGGTAGCTGACTCCAACATAGGAAAAAGCCTTTTGAAAGAGTCAGGAGCCGTATTAGAAAAGTACAATTTGTCGAATAATCTTAGAAGTGTTAAAACTCCACTTAAAGTACTTAAGGAAATCCTGTAGAGACAACTGAAAAGGTTCCTTATCCCTTCAAAATTTCTACAATGAATCCGAATTTCCCGTTCATCTCCATTTTTAATCCAAGTATCTCTCGATGGGTTCTCAGGNCCGCTGTTATTTGTAGATCTTTGACAGACTTTACGGGTAGTCAGAAGCCAGGAAATCACTAGTCTTGCCAAGGGGTACCGTGCCAGTTACTGAACACCAGACACAACAACCGTCTGGTTCGGAGGATCCTCCCATTTTTCAGCGGAGGTGTGCGGGACTTTACTCTCTGTTCCGCATATCTCCATAAGATTGGTAGCTGACTCCAACATAGGAAAAAGCCTTTTGAAAGAGTCAGGAGCCGTATTAGAAAAGTACAATTTGTCGAATAATCTTAGAAGTGTTAAAACTCCACTTAAAGTACTTAAGGAAATCCTGTAGAGACAACTGAAAAGGTTCCTTATCCCTTCAAAATTTCTACAATCAATCCGAATTTCCCGTTCATCTCCATTTTTAATCCAAGTATCTCTCGATGGGTTCTCAGGAGTACTTAAGTAAGGACGTGCTTAAGCAGAAATTATTTTAAGTGATGGCAACACTGAACGTTTGTCGTTGATTAAGACTTGTTTATGGTTTTTGTGAAGAGCGTTGTCGTTGAACTGATACCTATTCTTATTTTATTTTGATTTATTCACTGAAAGGAAGAATTCAATATTTCGTGTCAGGTTAATAAAGGCGATGATTTTTTCAAGGGCAACGTCATTTATCCAAAGTAATATTATAAATGAGAGAGTTGTTATGCTTT
>NDFZ01002661.1:5031-19642 GCA_002192655.3 Mamestra configurata
TAGTTGTGCTATGAATTTTGACTCATTCTCAGTGAAAACCGACTAAGTGCATCTCAAACTCGCAAATTAAGGGTTCACGTTTCTTGGGAGCCTTTGGTTTTTTCTCTCTCACTCTGTAAAAATTTCAACTCCGGTGACCAAGAGACGAAGGGTTAATTTGTATGTTATAGTTTATGATTATCTACTTCTGTGAACCTGTAAGTAAGTTTAGTTTTGTTCAAGGCAAAACGCATTAGCCCACTTCAAGCTAAACCAATCAACCATAAAAATGCTCTCAACAACAATCCTCCTGAATTCCCGAAATTCCCCGAAGTTAGCCGAGCAGAAACGTGTTGTTTATCTCGTAAAATAGCAATTCAATCGGATTGCGCCCATACATAATGGATGAGACGATATAATTCACTTTGTTACCTTCCACGGCTACGGCTGAATATTTCGTTAGCTTGATATGAGTTAGGTGTTGTTATTGTTTTGTTATGTATTATAATGAACGAATATAAGAATATTAGGCGTCGTATAGTAGGCACAAAGAATTGATTATTTTGTACCTACTATACTGCCCTCATAAGAAAAAGGTCATATCCACACGAAATGAAGTAATCGATTCCTGAAATTAAGAAAGTAATTTTAGTGCGGAAATCGGTAACTTCGTTTTTGTCGATATGTCCTTGTTTCTTTTGACGGCAGTATTTATTTATTTATTTACAGACAGAACAGCACCATCCCATCATTTCCCGTGGGTGTCGTAAGAGGCGACTAAGGGACTCACCAGAGAATGGGCAGCAGCATTCTCTGTGCATTGCAACAGCTACACTGCGATTGCCAACCCGCCTGCCAAGCGTGGCGATAATGGCAAACCCCCCCCCCCCCTTCTCTGGGCTGATGATGATGATGATAGTTTTATATAGGTCTGCAGAACGGGTTAAGTCCCCCAAACCTTAATTGAAAAGGAGGATCCTCCGCCTAGTCGGGTGTTGCGTCTGGATAGATGCCGATACAATATTATTCAAAAAAAGGTTTTTTTTTCTAATGGGTATCCAATTTCTATCACGATCAGTCATTGACCATTGACCCAAGTAGCACACGGGCTTCTGTAGTAGCTGACTTCTGAGACACATTGATTGTAAAAGTTCTCTAACTAAACGGTATCAGAGCTGTATATTATATTATACGGGTGTGTCACAAGTGCGTGGTCATATTTAAGGACGATGTTGGGTTGCTGAATGTATAAACATTAAGAAAAAAAATATATCATACAAGTAAACGAAATATCGTGTTTTGCTTTCCTGTGACTTTCCAGTGGTGTTGGTGGTGGTACCACTAAAAGTGTAAAATAAAAAACTTTTTTACAAAAAAATACTACAAAGTATAAGATAACTTTAATTTCTGAAGTCTGTGTTTTTGGTTGTTTCTTTGTATTTTAACACCGACTTTGTACCACCGAGTTTATACCTCTATAATATTCGTAGGTACATGAGCAGAAGTCCATATTTTCTTTTCAAAGTTATAAAACGATTGAAAAGTCAAGCCATAATAGTGCAAAATAGCGTCCATTTTCCAAAAGGAAAAGTTTTCCATACACCATTACCGTTTCATCGTCATTTTGTGAAAATATTATTTGAATATTATCGTTTTCAGCACCATCCATTAGTAGCTTGGGGTAAGTTTTACATTTTTAATGTTGCGGAATTTCCAATTCATTTATTCCTCTCCCCTCGAGGTATAATCATGAAAATTTCCTGGTTGAACCAGCTCGGAACGTTTGAAACGATTATTTGGATTAGTTATTTTGACTGTCTATGGCTTATAACTGCGGGAACTTTTTCATATATCTCGGAGATAGCACTTTCTAATGCAAATCTTCTAGTAAAATGGATGCAGTCAAACTTGAATTAACTTGCATGCAAGTAAATATTCCAACTAAACCATTTAACGTAGATGATTCGGTTAGTCGGAAAAAATAAAATAGCATAAGAGTCATTAATTGCGAATCATAGACCTATGTCTATAGAGAAGTTAAGATAAGATAAGATAAATTTTATTTGTCAAAAACACGTGTAGGTTTAAAATCAGTTCGAACGATTACAGAAAAGAAAAAAGTTTCAACATGTTTTGCCTAGAAAGGCGTACAAATTAAAAATTCAATAATAATAAAAATTCACAATACAAAAATAACTTACGTTTAACGTTACGTTTTAAGTTACTCATGAGAGATTCATGTAATTGAAACTGGTATCGTCGGACATAACCGACAGAGATTATACATTACAGAACAGTTGATTTAAGAGTTATTGGCTGACTGATTTTTGGTATTCGATTCGACTTTGACAATTCCAGTGGATGAAAGTGAGGGTTTCATCTTTAGGGTTCTGTATCTCAGTCGGCGAAAACGGAACCCTTATAGGATCATTTTATTGTCCGTCTGTCTGTCTGTCAAGCCCTTTTTTCTCTAGAACGCGTAAAGGAATCAAACTGAAATTAACTCCAACTATTTAGACCACAGCTACCTCTTGTAGCAGTGAGAAAACCAAACTTCTAAGTCAACGCAATCTAAAGATAAGGCCGTTTAAGCTCCGTTTATGGTGCATATTTGACGCTCGCAAGGGAATCAAAACCTATAGGGTACTTTCCGTTGACCCACAGTCCTGAAATCTTCCAAGAAGATAGATCTTACAGTTTAAGTATAGGAAAAAGTCCGAAGATAGGAATTTGTACTTTTTCAAAAAAAAAAAAAATGCGTTTGCAAACTTATATTTTTGGTTTAAGAAATGACCGTGACGTATATGGATGTATCCGTAGGTAACGTATACTCAAAAAAAAAATCAAGACTCGATCGGAACCCTCGCACTTATCCGGTTTTTTTTTTTAATAAGTCAAGATTATAAGAAAGCCAATTTCAACCGAAATCATTACGAAGCATAAGAATCAAGTACATCACGATTAACAAAGTCAATGAACTCAAGCGTGATACCATACTATAAAGCCAACTGAAAATAAAACCATGTTTTATTCATAACCTTTCTTCGTCCGAGAAAAATATTTTCATACCGTTTTACTAATTATGAGTTAGTTCGAGCATTCCTGCAAAGCTACGGAAATTCCTACTAATATTAAAAATGTGAAATTCTGAATGTTTGTTCCTAAATCGTGTCTTTACAGCTGCATGGATTTGTATTTTGATATAGAAAGAAAGAAAGAAAATCAGTTTATTCTGCCGGAAAAAAAGTAACAGAAAAAACTTAAAATTAAAAAAAAAAAAACTTATCAACTACAATTATAACAAAAATAGATATGATATGATATGTGCAGCGCTGCGTTCCAAAACAAATATCGCCGACGTCACACAAAAAGCAGCCAAACAAACGTGGGAATGGACCGGCCACGTCTGCCGTATGTCGAACGGTTCATGGGCTAAAGTAACCACAATGTGGGTCCCAGAAAATACCCGACGACATCGTGGGAGATCCAGGCGAAGATGGCGGGACGAGCTTGACGCCTATCGGCAGGATTGGTCCACACTTGCCCAAAGCCGGGAGGAATGGAAGGACGAAAGTGAGGCCTTTGCCCTGCAGTGGGACACAATTGGCTAAAATATATAAGATGGCACTGGGGTAAACTGTAGTGGAATCTACAGAAAACTGGCCAAGTGCGTGTCGGACCACGCACAGTGTAGAGTTCCGTAGTTATCCGTCTCCTAAACCACGTCAGAAAAAATTGTAAAATGTACTTCACTATTATTAGATTACAAAGATACAAATGCACTTGGTTTTAAGTCATTTTCTATGGAATTATTAGGATTTTTTTACGTATCAAATACCATTTTCTAAGTTGGTCGATTATTACTCGTTAGCTGTGATAGTTTTCCTATTAAATTCATTATATATGCTACTACTATGATTTTTTTTCCGTCTCCACAAACAACCATTTAGCTGGCAGAGGGGGCACGACTCTAACAAAACTAACAAAATTAGCGCTTTAAAGCTTAACATTTCGCAAAGGGATCCTTGGATGGCAAAATGGTTTTAGCAAACCCTCAATATTTTTATAGCAAACCCCCACACCATGGGGTAGACGATAAAAAAAACATCGCCACTTTACATGTACCATTAATTTTTTGAATTTTTTATTTTTTTTATCTATCCCGATACAAAACCCGTCTGGGTGGAGGATGCTCTTGTTTCAATGAAGTTTTGCGGGACTTAACACCCTGTTCTGCTTACCTTTATAAAACTATCATCATCTTCATCAGCCGAAAGACGTCCACTTCTTATGTCCAGAAGTGGACGTCTTTCGGCCTCCCCCAAAAGGGGATGTTTGCCATAATCGCCACGCTTGGCAGGCGGGTTGGCGATCGCAGTGTAGCTGTTGCAATGCACAGAGAATGCTGCTGCCCATTCTCTTTAATTCTAGAATTTTAGAGAGAAAAATATTGAGGTTTTGCTAAAATCATTTTTCCATCCAAGGATCCCAATGCGACGGCCACCCAAAAAAAAATTTTTTTTACCAGTGTCGGCGTGTATTTCGCATTATTTTCTCGAAAGTGGCTTTCCTTATTTACTACACTCTCGTGTACCAGCACGGGAGAAACCATGAGCAGGAGCTAGTATATAAAACACCTGGCAAAATGGCTGACGTTTGGGCGTTGACTGGTCAGTGGATGGCCGTCGCAGGTCCAATAATACCTTTCTGAATTATATATTGTGGCAAAGCTGTTTTCTGTGTCAGGATATTTCGGTAATATTGGGAAATCGGCGGGAAGTTTTATAGGTCGTGAAAAGGTTATGTATTAAATCTACGAATTGTTAGCGAACTTTTCGATACAATTTTTGGCTGGATTCTTTATTAGATTTCTCAAAACCTAGAAAAACGAAAGAACATGCAATCTGTTGCAAACATAAGATTTTTTTTGCATGAATTCCCAGAGGAATGCTAAACAAAAAAATCCGATGTCGTAAGACGAAAATTTAGTACTTCGATCAAGAATTAGAAAGGAACTAGAAGAATAATTAATTTTTATTATTCCGATACACAGATTGCCAAGTTGCAGTGAATAAAAAAAAAAACATTTTATTTATTTTCTCACAATTAAAAAAAAGTATTCATGTACATTTTTATAGAGGCTTAATACCTTCATATTTAGTAAAAAAATCTAAATTAATATTCCTTAATAATTGTCCCAAAGAGCTTAAATTAGAATTCGTGTGTAAATGTAGCATATACCGTACAATTTCAGTTTAAGTAAGTTACCAGTTAAGGGCCAAATTGGCAATCAAAGTTAAGTACCTACTGTTGATTAAAACGATTCGTCAGAACCTTTTAACTAAGTTCAAATTAAAAGGCAACTTTTAAATTACACTTTGCCCTATTAGTACTTACGCTCCTATAATCAGTATAGGTAAGCACCAAAACATATGAATAATTAACATATAGAAACAAGAGGGCCTAGACATAGTGAAATTCGTTCAGCGATATGATTATCAAAACGTCCAAAATATATAAGATGGAGACGGACAAAAACTATCGACTTATCACGTGGTCAATCACATACATTATTGACTTTTGACAATCTGTATAGCTCATTAAATGACGGTTCGTCTACAGCCTAAAAGACCGAGAGTAGTGTTAGTATGTACTTTTATAATACATAATACCTGCTAACATGAGTCGACGGCCAGTTTTTAGTTTCAGTAGTCAAGGAGGTAGTTTTGCATCCTCCCAAATCCTGACAGACTTTAGCTTTCGTTATTTTCATCTACTAAATAAACTATGCTCAAAATTCTCGATCAGGTGAGCTGTCAATCCATACAATCAAGATGGAATGACAGCTCGCTCCGTGGTGACATCTTGATTGTATGGATTGACAGCCCACCTCGTGATCACTTCACCCAAGCCTTCACTTCGACATGTTTACAGAATCGACGGATCCCGGATCTCACTCAAAGTGGCGACCAGCGCTTAGATTATTACAATGACCAAATTTAGTCATGAAAATATTATTTAATTACGAATATTTAACAATATTCTGTAAAACATAATATTAAAATCAACACCCACACTTAAAAAAAAGAGTGATTTAATGGCTTTTGCACCTGCTACCTGGAAAACGGCCCAAGCTAGCTCATTTTGTTAGTGTAACGTGCCAGAATTAATGTCGGGTACATTAAGTTACTACTAGCGCCATCTAGTATCGAGTAGCAGAACTAGTAGAGTCAAGTACCTTCTAGACATTTCTTTGCCAGAAAATTCTACACTTCTTGATATCTGGTCAGTCGGCAGCGGCAGTAACGAGTAGTTTCTAGATGTTTCGAGAATAGAAGTTTCTAGAATTAAGTGACCTATATAAGGAGTGCGTAGTCCGCGACCGAGTCAGTATTGGATTAGCGATACAAGCGAATACTTCGGAAGCGATCTTCAAGTGCGATTAAAGTGATCAGTGGTGAAGTTGTGTTCTATAATTAGTGAGTGTAAAGTTGTAATTAGTGTTGTTAAATTAGAATGTCATTTTGGTTATTTAATCGGCTGTTTTACTGTCACGGAGCTCAAGCTCGTAACATTAGTAAGAAAATAAGGAAGATCTGGCAGCTCTGAGATCTTAATCCATAAATAGCATTTCTATTCCAAATCTTATAATCACTGTCTATGTTAACAATGAATCTAAAAGAAAAACAAAAGAAAACAAAGCCCCAAACACTACAATACCATTAAAATCACGAAACGAACTCACACTATCTTTCATCACCAGGCACCTAAGAGAGTCCTTGGAGCCCGTTCCACAAAAATATACCCAGCACATGAATTATTCAGTAAAGAGTCCTCCACAAAGGTATTTTGAACGTTTGGCGTCAAATAAACATGATAATTTGGGTATTTTTAGGCACTCGGATAAACGCTAGACTCGGCTTTTGGAAAGTGCGAGGTCGGAGGCCAATGATAGAGTTATACAGGTTGCTCAAGGCTGGTCGCACAGAATTTAATTTAAGTCAATTGGCACGAAAAAGTCAAAGTCAAAGTCAAAACGTTTATTTCAATTAGGCCATTAAACGGCACTTTTGAACGTCATCATTTACAGTTCAGTAAAATAATATGATGATAATGATAATATTATTATAAAGTGCCTCTACTGTCCATTCGGAAAGGTAGATTCTTATGGAAAAGAACGGACAAGAAAAGTCTAAGTATATATACCTCAGTGTCAAGGTAGATACTGTTTCATCATCACCATACCAGCCGAAAGACGTCCACTGCTGGACATAGGCCTCCCCCAAAGGGTTGCCATAATCGCCACGCTTGGCAGGCGGGTTGACGATCGCAGTGTAGCTGTTGCAATGTACAGAGAATGCTGCTGCCCATTCTCTGGTGAGTCCCTCAGTCGCCTCTTACGACGCCCATGGGAAGAGATGGGATGGTGCTATTCTTTTACGTCCGAAGCCATACAGATACTGTTTAGTTGTAGAAATTGTTTAAACTATTAAAATAATGCATGAAACGGTTTTTTTTATCACGGTTACCTTTGATACTCAATTATGCATCAGGAAGATAGAGCTGTGTTTTGGTTGAAGTGATGATGAAGCCACGAGGACAGGTGACATACCATTAGGTGCTAGGTGCCAAGCTAAGAGACGACATGAAAACGTCATCAAAACTCATAACGCTCGTCACCTATTCAAAACTATCCAGTAGCGTACATCATACATATTATCAGGAGGATCTCTTTGGCTCCAGGTCTACGGCAGACAAGGTAGCCCTTTGGAAGCGTCTGGCGAAAAGTTAAAGAGAACTTGAAATAGGAATACAAAAATATGTTTTGTTTTTATATGGGAGTCCGGTACCAACGTTCATTGAAGGCAGATGCCAAAATATATTATGAAGTTTAAACCTTAAACATAGTTTTATTTATTATAATACAAGCTGTGCCCGTGGCTTCGCTCCCGTCACCTTCCGTCAACCGTTAACTACCTTTAATCTACCTACCCTACATATCTACCCTACCCTACTTTCCTACCATACCTACCCTACCCTATCTACCCATTTTATTTTATAAACCTTCCCTGTAATCTGACGAAAAAAATAAAAAAAGAATTAGCCAAATCGGTCAAGCCGTTCTCAAGTTATAGCGTGACCAGGAGAAATAGGGGTTCATTTTTATATATAAAGAAGATCAGTAAGTAGCACTAGCGTGAGTCCGCTAGTGTTACTATATTATCAATGGATAACAGCTTGATCATATATTTTATGTTAGCAATTCTCCAGTATTACTGCTAATGTATCGCCCAGCGTGTAATAAAGAGTTAAACTGGCAATCATTTGTAAACAGCGTGTATTTTGCGTGTTGCATTCGGCCATTAAGCAAATGGCTTCCATTTGTGACCACTTAGTGCTGCAATAGTTTGATTGTTTGTTATTGTAGAACTATGAGTGATGGCTTGATGGCTCTTCTTGTAAGATTCTTGTGATTTTGTTAAAGGTTTTATTAAAAGACTAGGTTTTGTCAGCGACTTCGTACGCGCATATCCCGTTTTTTCGTTTCCGTTGGAATTTCCCGTTGCCGTATAGCCTATAACATTCCGCATGAATGTGGCTGTCATATACAAAATTTAATCATTATACGAGTTTTTCAAATCCCACTGGTTCAAGAGAGCGCGTTTAAACAAACAAACTCTTCGTGATTCCTTATCGAATGACATATGAAACGTATTTCGTTCAAAATTTTACTTTTGTGGTGTTAGAGCTCAAGCAACGAAGAGTGATTGTGGAATAAGTTTGAAAGAGCCACCGCGGCCCTGGAACGCATAGGGCATTTTGAGGAACATGGATGGGTTCGGCCCAGAGCGGAAGCAGTCATTTGATGGTTTCCCATCAATAAGAAAAAAGCAACGAGGAGTAGTGATATTTAATCAAATAATCCAGTAATCATGATAGCAGATCATGTGAGCACATTCTCAAACCACAATAAAAACATTAAGGGCAACTTTAATAATTACTCTGGCAAAAAACAATGACGGTCATGTCAGCAAGAGATATGGCTGTAAGTAAACAATATAATGTTACAGCCAAAGGTCAGGGCCTGATGTTTTGTGGACAATAAGCCGCCCACGGGCCACGATGTGAGCCTGGGCGGACGTGAGGATTATAAATAGATGAGGTCATGTATGAGGAAATAGAGGAACGTGGTAATAAATGTCGAAATTATTGCTTTTAGTCTAAATAACAACAGAGGGGAAATGTTTGTATTTTGAACGAGCGTTTGCATTGCATGACAGACACAAACTGTCAAAAAAATCTCGAGAGAGATATTTATGTTTTTTTTTTTAGGGATGGGACATCTTCAAATGACTTCTTTCGGTCTGGGTGGAGCGGAAGGGCGTGTCAGACTCTTACTGACTAAAACCCATCAGTGTGCCTTCTAAAGCCTTTTGCGTTCCAGGGCCGCGGTGACTCTTTCGAAAAAATTCCGCAAAGCTGGCAGGAATTCCGCAATCCTGGTAGGCTGAGATGATGGTGGGTGGTTGAGATGATATTGCGACTTGAATTTTAACTCATTTTAAGATTTGGCTTTCTACTATCCGGCCCTATTTAACTGACTGACTGACTTAAAATTGGCATTGATATTTCTTTAATCGCCCGGATATGACCCACTAGCTTATATACTTCCAAAATGTAAAGAAATGAACCTACTGCTGACCTAAGCAAACATTCAGGCTAAGAAGATCTAAATTAAATGCTTCTACTTTTTCTTCCAATCAGACAAATTCCATAAAAAATCAAGAAAATGGGAGAAAAGAGTCGATATAACTCTGTAATCTCTCTCTCTCGCTTCTCGAGACACGAGACCTACCTCCATAATGTTGTAAAAAGTAAACTAAAGGAAAATACGAAATTTCGTTTAATTGGATGACATATTTTCTATTTCCTCCAGCTATTTGGTTTTAAAAAGCAAACTCCTAAACTGATTTTGATAAAATGTCTATGGAACCAAGCGAAAATTATATCCTTTCACATGAAAAAATATTTTTTCAAATCGATTCATAAATGACGGAGTTGTGAGGTAACAAACATAAAAAAATGCAACTGAATTGAGAACCTCCTACTTTTTTTAAGTTGGCTAAAAATTCGCTGATATTAAAATAAATCTCGTGTAATATAAAATGCATCTCCATTTATGGCTGAATAAAGCATGAATAATCACAAAAAAGTCCACATAGAAAACCGATAAAACCTTAATTTAATAAGTCGTACGAGCATTTTTGAGGAAAATTGAAGCTGAACTTTTCGCTACAATGAACCATGATTGCAATGATGCCTGAAATACAATCAACTGATTCACTCGGAAAATTGATTGATCATATTTATTGAAATCGTTTACTTTTCACGACACACAACGTTTTTGTACGAGTAAGGGAAAATAGAGTTCGTCATAAGCTGAAAGACTATTCGATTATTGGTGGTAAGATCAACGCATTTTGCAGTAAAAACAACCATAAATGTTTATTTTCTTCTGAAATCGCTTGAACCGGGGGATGAAATATTATGTACGTTTTTTAAAAGTCAGCGCGATTTTTTTTTGATGCTGCCAGCCTTTTGGCTACTTTACCAGTGGCCAGCGATGCGAACAAATTTTTCGACGCCATTTTTTAGACTATTTTTAGTTAGTNATTTTTCGACGCCATTTTTTAGACTATTTTTAGTTAGTTATTTTTTTAAGTGTATATATAGTAAATAGTTGTAGAATAACAATGTTACTAAAAACCATAAATCAAACTCTGACAGAGACCAAAATATCGCTTAAATCACACTATATTTATAATAATATCACACTAATATTATAAAGGCGAAAGTTTGTGAGTGTGTGTGTGTATGTTTGTTACTTCTTCACGCGCATACGGCTGGACCAATTTTGATAAAATTTGGAATGGAGGAAGCTGACACCCTGGATTAACACATAAGCTATTTTTATTCCGGTAGTGTGTTCCCTTCGGATAATTTTCGACATTCACGCGGAGGATCTGTTAAACCGCGAGTAATACCGCGGGGCGCAGCTAGTAAAATATAATCTTTCTTCTATTCTTTCACGTATTACATTGCCATTTGGTATTTCAGATAAACTACGGAGTCACTTTTCATTATTTACATAAATTATCTGAAATTCTAATGACCGGTATAGCTATATGTATTATGTTTTTGTTTTATATGGTGTCGGACGTAAAAGAATAGCACCATCCCATCACTTCCCGTACGTGTCGTAAGAGGCGACTAAGGGACTCACCAGAGAATGGGCAGCAGCATTCTCTGTGCATTGCAACAGCTACACTGCGATCGCCAACCCGCCTGCCAAGCGTGGCGATTATGGCAAACTCTTTGGGGGAGGCCTATGTCCAGCAGTGGACGTCTTTCGGCTGATATCATGATACTAACATAATAAAGTTGAAGAGTTTGTTTGTTTAAAAGAATGGCACCGTCCCATCACTTCCAGTGGGTGTCGTAAGAGGCGACTAAGGGACTCACCAGAGAATGGGCAGCAGCATTCTCTGTGCATTGCAACAGCTACACTGCGATCGCCAACCCGCCTGCCAAGCGTGGCGGTTATGGAAAACCCCCCCTGTTTGGGGGAGGCCTGGATGATGATGATTATGTTGAAACATAATATAGCTGTACCGGTCATATACCAGTTTTATAATAAGATAAAGTAACACAAACCTGTTTGCTTATGATAATATTATATCTCATGTTACCAGAGTAAATGAAGCGAGTTAAAATTCACGTTATTTTACCAACGATATTATAGCAATCTATTCTGATTTATTTTTCTTTTACGAAAGCTTTCAGAAAAATCTTTGTTCTATGAACTGCAGCTTGGTAACTGTAGGTACCTTTTTTATCAAATATGGTAGAATCTTTAATCTAATCATTTAGGTATTTTCTTCATCAGCATTTTTGATTTATTTTTCGTTTTAATTTAATATCTATAATTCAATTTATTTAACCGATCTCGGAATCCGTTACTTTCTGGTAGGTACCAAGTTTTTACAAATTTAATATGTAAATTGTCAAATTCATAAAAAAAGACTATACTAAACATTTATAATAATATATATTATTATTTATTTTATTACTATTTATAAAACATTTATAAACTACAAAAAATATTTAGTATTAACTATTAACTAAACACATGTTATCAAAACTCGTCAATAAAGTGCCGCCCGCAGGCAATTCCCTGGAAACTAATCCTAACGATCCCTTTTCAGGCAGAGGTCGCCCCATATCACAAAGTTACGGCCACGACTGCTTTAGTCATGTTAACACGCAGGTTTATACTTGAATATTGGTTTAAATTTGACAAATGTCACGGTTATTTAGGTAACTATTATGAATTTATGATTATGACACACCAATTGTTACATTCCTTTTTTTAAGGCCTAATGTTCCAATAACAATGGCTGCCATCGCTACTACGACTTTAAATTATTTTGTTAAATGTAGGGATCGCTAACCAATCCTAACACGCGGAATTTGTTCGAAAGAGTCGCCGCGGCCCTGGAACGCAAAGGGCTTTAGGAGGAACACGGATAAGTTTTAGTCAGTAAGAGTCTGACACACCCTTCCGCTCCACCCAGAGTGGAAGAAGTCATTTGATGATTGCCCATACTCATAAAAAGAAAGAGACGCTACAAGTGGCATAATGCCTTGCTAAAAATAAGCAGTTTATAACAAATCTATATATATAAAACAAAGTCGGGTTAGTTACACCATTTATAGCTCAAGAACGGCTGGACCAATTTTAAAGATCTTTAATTTGATGGATTTGTCTTTGTCTCGAATAGCAGCATAACGATTAAAACATAGGAAAAATTAAAGAAAAAATTAAAAAAAAAATCATTTTCGAATACAACGCCATTTCATACATGACACATAAACAAAACATGACAAAAAAATATTCTGAGGCGGTACGAAGTTCGCCGGGACCCAATAGTAACTGTATAAAACACAACTAGCTCTATCCAGCCCGTCCCTAGCTGTCCTCCCCCCAGCGACGCCCTAAGCCGAGGCCCGTACCCCTTTGCGTGTAGTCGCTTAGTTTGTAAGTTTTTTATAAGCCCTAGCTGGAGGCTTTAATATTATATTGAGGCCACCACAGGTAAGCCCGGTTAAGCAGTCGACAACCTCATAGGTTGAACTGCGAGACGCCACTCACTAAAAAAAAAAACGCTTATGCACATATGTACATTAGCAAACATTGCCTTCGTTACGTGTTGCTGTTTATAATACGCTGAGCAATTCCTCCAGTATATAAAGAATAATCTCCTCTTCGTTAACCGAAATCATAAGTCGTTTAAAAAACAGGCTTATTTTTTATAACTATATGTTTCGTTTAAATACTGATTGGTAGGCTCCAAATTAATTGACTTCTTATGGATATTTTTTTGTGATCTCTAATGAAAACCTGATCAATAACAAATCTGAAACTGATACCTTCTACTGAGGTGTGACTTGGGGATAATTAACCCAATCAAATAAGGATGTTGCCTGGGTTTAAAAAATATGATTCTATTTAATCCATCAGTTAGATTATTATCGAAAAATATTGGATACGTATTTTTTATTTTATTAAATCAATAAAATATTACGAAGATGAAACGCATCAAGGGAACGTCACTTTCCAGTAAAAAGCAAAACTGGTAAGTGACGTCACACGAGTTTTAAATGCACTGTTTCGTCTTCATTTTATGTTTACGTGACAAAAGAAAAAATACGTGTCCAATATTTTTTGGAAACCTATCTGACGGACTAATTAGATTTTTTAGTCAAATACCCTATTATTCAGTGTAAACTTTAAAGATGCCTGCATAAATAGCTCCTGTAATCTAAATATAACTCAAAAACGAGAATTTTTTTAGACCCTTTTTGACCTAAATGACCTGATTTCCAAACTAAGAATACTAAGTGACATACTGAACATATACTTAAGTCTGTGTTCACATGAATAATTTAAATAATAATAATAAAAAATAATAATAACATATTAAATTATACTTATAATTTTAACAATACAATACAATACAATCAAAATAATAATAATATATCAAATTATAATTTTAACAATACAATGCAATACAATCAATACAATAGATTGCATACAATCGCATAATAACTCACTGGCTTTTTATTATACCTTATAGGTGTCACCTTGCCATTTCCACACAATAAAAAATATAGCTTCTGACAAATTTTATGGTTCCGTGACATATTGGTGGCGTACTTGTAAGGGGTTCTTAACAATACGACAATGCTTTTGTAAACGATGTTCATATAAGTGAGGCAAAGTAAAAAGAGGTATCGACTTGGTAATAAATGTCAAATTGTATTAGGAGATTTGGTTCAATCGGCTGGAGGGTTTTGGAGAATTTTTGCTGTACCTAACATGTGAATGTGAGGTTTTGAATGCTCACATGTTACAAGGCATTTTCTACCAGTCAATCTTTAAGTTCTTTCTCTTTCTTCTTCTATTTAAAAACTTTCCCCCACACTAGGAATTTCTCCTGAGTTGTGAAGGTCTGGTAGGCAGCCGCTCCACGTAAAATACTGGTATTTAGCTGAATCCGGTTTGACTGGA
>NDFZ01002662.1:5871-19642 GCA_002192655.3 Mamestra configurata
GCCGCCCCTGGACCCAGTTAGGGGGGCCGGAAGAGGGCAGCGTATGCCCTCCTCCGACGCCCGATGCGCCTGCTGCGGGCAGGGAGAGCGGTTGTGATCTCCCTCTCCCTTTCCGCAGCCTCCTTCTGCGAGATAACTGTCTCGCAGAAGGAGACCACCGCGTCCCGTCACAGTTCTAACCTAACCTAACCAGGGTAATTTCGAACTGGCGTACATCGCACTCGTATGCTTTCTGACTAACGATACGTCGGCCTTGCATACTTCGCTCCAGTGAACTTTCGAACTGGCGTACATCGAGATCCTGTACTTTAGAACTAACATACGTCGACATTTCAAACTTCGACATTCAGTAGCGGAGTGGACAAAAATTGATTGGGTGCATTACTGCTTCAACTGCTTGCGTACACGTGCTTTTAACGCATTTTGCAGTTGTAGCGGTTTCATATCCCAAGGCGGTTCGAAATCCAGATGCGGTTTTTGTCGTCATTAAAATCATAGGTTGGTTCCTTAATAATTATTTTTTTGGCGGCCTCTATGTGGGTGCGGCAAACGATTTTTTGTTATCTAAGTAGGTAGGTACACACGTTTAAAAATATTAATTTAGCACCAAACCATTAGGTAGGTACCGTTCGAAATCTCATGACATGTACAACTGCAAAACATGAAGCACCTGTTTCTCAGTCTGTAATGATATCTACCTCTGTCTAGCTACATATATCTAAGTAGGTAGGTACCTATGTCAATTAAAGAAGATATTATGCATTGAAGAAATCAAAACACATGACATATCCAACATTAATCCACTTATAAATGCCAGCTATTCAAATTCCAAACCCGCAAAGGAAGCTGGGATATGAAGATTTATGGTTCACGATTAATTCAGCTCACGGAGTCTACACGAGGAACATTGAACGAGGTCGGAAGCTTACGTTCTAAATTTTGGTTATAAATTCAGTTTCCGTAGATAATAGAAAAGTACGAGGCGTTTTGCAGAGCGAAATGTTCGTAATTCTCTTAAAAATGGTAGTGGCATGGTTGTCTGGAGTCTGGATAAAGAAATTACCAATGGAAAATGGCAATTTCTTATTATTTCCTCCAACCAACCATCGTCCCACGTCCCAACGTCTAAAAATTGACCCACCGCGAACTTAATTAATATATTCAGAATCAAACAAAAAGCACCACTTAAAGTCGGCAATTGTGACGTGCAACTACGGAACCCTTCACTGCGCGTGGCCCTACACGCACTTAGCCGATTTTTATGGTAAAATCTAAATTGTTAATTTTCTCCAACTTTAAAAGACGAGACAGCTAGACGAGCGAAGATAAAATATTATGAGAGACTTCGAATCAATGCTGGGCTGATAACTGGAGCCTACTTCTGAAAAATAGGCATGAAAATTATGTTTAAGTACAGTCATACAGTCTACTGAATTAATCAGCGAGGTTTTAAAAACGTTTTTAATCTTTAAAAGTATCTTTGCGGTGGGCTTAGTAAGTATCTACGAATCCGTCTAACCCTTCTTGAAAACACACGCGATATACAACGTGTAACAGACGCAATACCTTTAAAGGGGTCATTGTACTCAGCATTATAAACAGCTTTTACTACGGAACCAACACTAAATTTGTGAAAAAAATTGACTGCCCCATACATTTTTGTGCGCATAGCCCGACAATTGCACTGAACAGCTGATTTTTTTTCGCGATTTCTGGTTTTTTCCAATAGTAAAAGTTGTTCATAATAATGAGTTAAATGACCCTTTTTCAGGCGTTTATTCTGTTACACGTTGTATTTATATTGTTAATGGGCGCCGGCAGGACTATTTCCAAGGGGGGTGTATCTTCAAAACCCCGACTCGAAAAGGATAGGTTTTGTTTTACCCATTCCTACAGAGATAGAACTAACTTTACTGCCAAAAGCAGAGGAGCTTGAGAACTACATATATAAAGAAGACGGGTGCAAGGCCGAACGCGATCAGCTCGAAGTAGCCTACCTCGCCTTGGATGTGCTAGGTCTCTTTTACAACATACATCCCGCTTGTCATAATATTTTCTCATATGTTTTATTGAAAGCCAGGGAGGTGCAAGTGCACCTCCTGGCACCCATGATGTTATATGTACATATTTATGTGAACAGCGAGGTTCGTTCGCACGTGTTTACACCTACCTTCTGTTCTTTACCTACACCTGTATTTATCTGGATTTATCTCGATACCTACATCGAGCATTGCAATTTCCGCCTGAACGCAGTTCCTGACTCGCTTGTCTCAACACGTGGAATTTAACGACTATTTATTGGAGAAGTCAGGTTTTAATGAGTCTAGTCTTTGTCTTGTCTATTACTGGTTTATTAATGACGTTTTTCTTGAGATTGTTTTACAACTTTTAAATATAAATGCAGTACAACACGTATGTTGTACTGCTTCCAGGCTTGCTTTTCGTCTGGTGGATGTTGAAATAGTGAGAATTACATAGCTTGTCCCCGCGTTTTCTCCTGTGATTAGTACCTTCTCTCCCGTGGCGTGGCTTTTTAGGGTTCTGTACCCGATGGGTAACCAACGGAACCCTTTTACTAAGCCTCCGTTGTCCTTCCATCCGTCTGTCAGCGGGCTGTATCTCAAGAACCAGAAAATATTGAAATTTTCTGAGAGTGAGTCTTCACAGAGTGTGTTTATATTGCCGCTATAGCAACAAATAATAAAAATTAAAGGGTGCTCCCATAAAAGAAACGTGTTTTTTTTTCGGTTTATGGTACGGAACCCTACTTGGGAGAGTCCAACTCACACTTGGCCGGTTTTTATATATATCTCACTAGAACCCCGTGATTTTCCCGGGATAAAAAGTACATTTTTAACAGTGAAATAAGTTTCGGTAATTCCTGTATAGTACAGCAAGCTTTCGCGTCTTGTCTGGTGGGTTTTATTGAAACTAACTATATCTATCTTATCTAATCTAGGTAATACTAAACAATCAATAAGTATTACGTTGCTTTAGAAAAAGGAAAAGTACTATTATTTCAAATAAAATTGTTCAAGTAACCTAGGAAAAATAATCCCTTTCTAGCCACGCAACATAGACTAACAAAACGTAAATAAAGTATATTTTCGCGTTACAATGTCGCCGCCTGCATTCCAGTCACGTTTCCCATTACCGTTTAATATCTAATTTTACGAAGAAAACTATTTGTTTATATTCAATTGAAAAGTCCAAGGAATCAAATACCGATGTACCTACGCTTATCGAAAATGCATTGAAAAATATTGCATAACCGGTTACTGCCAAGGTTTATTTTTAAGGCAGTTACTTTTTGCTTACTAATTTTGTGATTCACTAATATTAAAAGACTTAAAAGAAAATAACTTTACACTAAATTGTTCTAAAAAATTGTCTCATATATTATATGTATATCATCTCATATAGTATATTTTTACTGAACTGTAAACGATGACGTTCAAAAGTGCCGTTTAATGGCCTAATTGAAATAAACGTTTTGACTTTGACTTTGACTTTGACTTTCTCCTAATATTGGAACCCAAAAAAAGTCTAAAAACAAACATGCAATGAAATCCTATGAAAAAGAAAACTTTTCTGAGATGATTCGTAGTAGGACTATTACGCTCATTGCTACGACCGCGTAGTACGCGGGAACGTGGCTACGCGGCTACGAAGGGCGTAAGTTGTAACGTTATCGTGGATTTCATAAATAAAGAATGTACCTACCTATCTACTTTAATTAGCGATATTAGCTAATGAAGGTCTACAAAATTTGAATTTATTTCCTAAACGGAATAATTAAATTGAAACTTAAATGGCGACAGGTCACTGGAACAACTTGCGACCCACGGTTAAAGGGCAAACTCTACAAGTCCGTGATAAGATCTGTCGTACTGTATGGATCAGAATGTTGGGCTGTAAAATAAACGGATGAGACAAGATTGCATGTAGCGGAGATGAGAATGTTGAGATGGATGTGTGGAGCATAGAGAATGGATGAATTGAGGAATGAGTACATTAGCGGTAGTTTAAAAGTGGCGGCAGTGACGGAAAAGCTGAAAGGGAACCGCTTATCTTGGTATGGTCATGTGAAGAGGAGGGATGAAATGCACGTAACTAAAAGAGTTATGACTATAAATGTAGATGTATGGACAGGAGGGAGGCCAAAGAAAAGGTGGATTGTGTTAGGAGTGATATAAAAGAAAAGGGAGTTAGTGATAGAGTGACGGCTGACAGGGCAGAAAGGAAACAAAAACGTGTTGCGCCGACCCCAAGTAACATGGATAAGGGCAGGAAGATGATGAAACTTAAATAATATCCCTACCTTATAGATAGATTATGGATTGATAACGGTGCTGTGGGTTAAAATCATTTTCTGAAATACATGTGGTTTCTGTTGCACGAGTAGATATAGTTGCCATTTCAAGATATCGGTAGATCGATCTTTATTTCAACAAGAATAATGTTTATTTAGCTTGCAAAAAAAGCCCTGAACCTCCTTTTTTTGCTTTCATTCTCTTCAATTGTTATCGCGGATTTCCAATTCGGGATAGAATTTAATCAAAGAGGGATCTCGTATCTCCATGTGGTATTTATTTTGGCATTCACGATTTATTCCGATCTGTTCCAATGCGTAAACATTGATGTACATATTTGCTTTGCAAACAGGACCTCAGTGCGAACCACGCTGTAATTGAGAATTGATTGAAAATTCCAAGGATCCCATGTAACGGAAAAAAAATTGGTATTAGCTACAAAGGGTACAGACGCCAGCACATCAAGCTACCCGAAACTGTCAAATTTTCCCAGTCAAACTTGAACCTAATGCTTTACCGATAAAGTTGAAAAAATGGTAAAGAAACTTGTTTTCTTTTTGACCCTGTTACCAGTAACTCCTGTTTCTATCTGCTTCTTTGGTCTCGAGGTTGCAAAGTGCGACTGCTTAGCGTGGGGTCCCGGGTTAGATTTCCGGGTCGAGTAGTGTTATTGGGTTTTTTCATAAGGAAATTCACAATGGAAGGCCGGAATATGGTGCCACCCAAGCATTTGTTTACAACTATTGAACTGAATGTACTGTTTGCCTCTGAGACAGTATATGTATCTATCTATTGAGGTTTGGTTTCCGCACCTAGTCCTGATGTTGGACCATTGTGCGTGAGCTATGGCGGCTGTCATTCCAACCAGCCAACCTCCCTCCAGAAGCAGATCACCTTTAAGTGTGTTTAAGTTATCTGTAAGCGAATTGGGTGTCCATTTGTTTGCCTCCGTATTTCAGCGACGCCTGTGCACTCAAGGAGCACGTGCGATACCGTTTCCTCCTCTGACCGCTACACCGAACTGCGTCTGCTATGTGGTTAACCGCTATAAGACTTAACTGTGCCTATTGAACTACTGCGTCAACACTGGGAGCTGAGGAGACGTGCTGCCAAAAAAGGGAGAACGAACTCTAGAAACCCACCTCTGAGGTTAGTCGTAGTATTTGTTCAGTGCAGCCTCTTTTGCCTTTCTAATCGTCCTATTCTAGGTGCAGAAAAGACTTTGTGCAGTGCAGTTCACTGCTGGTCCAATCAACTCCTAACCAGCCATCCACCCGCTACAAAATACAAAACAGGTGTCGGGTGTTCTCTTCGTATTGTTTGACTGCCACGCTGATACACCCGTCGTTATAGTTTTGACGTGACAACGTCTAATAAATCGAAAAACGCCGGCTGCACGCACGAAAAAGGATGACTCATTGTAACGTTACGCTCATTGTTACGTTACGATCATTTCATCAATGTTTTGTTATGACGTTGTCACGTTAAACTATCGTTCGTAAACCGAATTTACAGACAACAATTTTTTTTTCTATAAAAGAAAATTGGTTGTCTGTAAAGTCGGTCGATGTAACGACCGACCGAGTAGTAAAGGTTTCACAACCTCTGCTTAAGTTAAGGAAAGTCTGAATATTCCTGAAAAACTGTTGCTAACCCAGTGGGTGTAAGTTTACATCGCATGATAGCTAAATTAGATTTTCGCGCACGAAACTGTAAACGAAGCGAAGTGGAAACTACTCATTTATAAAGGCTGGAAGTGTTTTTACACCTCACGACTACGATACGACGCGGAGCGTCAGGATTGTTTTGTGGGCTGTGGAAATAATTGTTAGTTTAATAATTTAATTGTAAGTCAGTAATTAAAACTAGCCGATCTATTCTGTAAACATCACATATCAAAGATCACATGGTGAAAACTTGTTTTTTTTTTGACAATGACCACTCGCCTTTCAGTACACTAAGGCTGGTTAGGTACTGCTTAACCGGACAAACTTACATAGGTAGAATGAACTATCAAATTGTCAATCCATAGTTAAAGGTGGAAGGACAATTCACTTCACGCTTACTTCACCAAAGTTTTGCCGGTGTCATTTTAACAGAAAAGACTGGCTGTAATTCTACCTTGACTAAATATGTAAATTGATAGATCACTTCACGTTGGTTTCCACTGTGAAAGTTTTAAAGAGTAGACCGACAGTGCAGTTTGTTCTTCATTTTATTAAAGGACACATTTTAAAGTCGAAATAAAATGAAAATCTCTAAAAAAACTGACTGCTGCGTTGCGTGTCGCGGGTTCGATTCCCGGAACGGAACAAATATGTGTATGGCCTATAGATAGTTGTTCCGGGTCTGTCTGTTTGTGTATGTGACTTTGTATGTTTGTAAACGGACCCACAATACAGGCGCAATCCTAGTGTGCAGCAACGTTATTTAAAAAAAAATTGCTCGTTTAAAGGTATTAGATAGATATGCTTATAGATGTAAGCGGAACAGGGTGTAAAGTATCTACCGTAAACCAGTCCATTGAAAAGGGGAATCCTTCGACCAAACGGGTGTTGTCGTCTTGTGGGCAACTGCCCGATAGTTGATATTCGGACTGTTGTATATGTTCAAATCGCACAGAAAACTCTGATACCGCGATGCAGGATTTGCTTGACGTTGCTGGTGGTATAGATAGATATCGCTACGTTAGTTTTTATGGCTGTGTAGAATCGCGAAACCGTAGTGTGTCATTTTTTTTTTTATTTAATATGGATTTGCTCTTGACTCTAGTCTAGGTCATAGATGACAGAGACAAAGTCGACGATGGAGCGAGCTTACCCAGAAGAAGCCTGTTCACTCTAATTTTGAAGAGATTAGGGTTGTATGCGTTCGGAAACACAGACGCAGGCAGAGAGTTCCACTCCTTTGCTGTGCGCATTATAAAAGACGTTTGGAAACGTTTAGTGCGAATTGGTGAATACTTATAGCCTAACATAAAACATGTAACAACTAAGCTAGGTTTAAAGAAACTTTATTCTCAATAAAAACATACACAAATGTCACTTACTTGAGAACAATAAATTAATGTTAACAATATAAAAAAGGTTCGACTTCACCTCTATATGTACAGTTTCACAAAGACGACCCACCCAACGCATTCATTTCTGTGAAAGTGTTTTACTTGCTGTTAAATACTGGCCGAGCTGAATTTTGAATGCATTGAGTGAGTGTACATTTCTAATACTTGATGGTAATTTATTATATAGTTGCACTCCTTCAAATGTAACCATTTTTTTTGCCATAGTTGGTTCTAGTTTTAGGTAGCACTATTAGGCTCGCTCGTCGTGAGCTTCGTGCTCATGTGCTATGCTTGTCGTATACAATAAAAGCTGACGCATTTAGTTGAGTGACGTCTCTCGGGGCCTCTAGTAACAGGCAGGTATTCGGTTTTCCCAAAGCTATGTAAATAATATTCCTGCAAATATAATCTGGAATATTCAACCCTTTTACTTCATTGACCTTCTGATGTGAACTTGGCGTTGGACATGCGACAACGAAAGTTAATGGAGACAAAGATTCCTAAAACATTAATGTTAACATGCTATGGTATGACTGGGGTAAAAATACTTCATCCTCGTCAGTAAATACAAGTGTGTCTAAAACATGAAACTTTATGGTTAGATTTCACCATTGCTCGTGTAAGTGGGTAAACCCTTTTATGCCTGGAGGCTTATTTGATATTTAACTTGCATAATGGAGTGTGCTAAGTGTTATTTTTTAAACAGCTTATTCATCCAACAAAATTCGTTTAATTTAATAATCATTTATTGCGTGACTAGTGGCTTAGCCCGGATGTATATATTTTTTCAAAAGTTTATTTCATGAATACCTTCTCCTGAAAATGACAACAAAAAATCAAAAATTGGTTCAGTCGTTCACGCGTGATGCCGTGACGAAGGGAAATAGGGATTCATTTTTATATATGTATATAGATTATAAATATAGATAGATTGGAGAAGCTTACGTACAGCAAAATTATTATAATTTAAAGCCCAATTTCACCCGAGTATAAAACTTTATTTCCTTGAGGCAGATTCTATCCTAGATATCCCATTTATTATTGTATGCCTAAAGATGAATAAATTAAACATGATTTAAATTGCGTAGGTCGATAGTTCCCTTCAAATCAGTTCTGTTTACTGAGGCGGTAAATACGAATTGATGCCGTTCTACTAAATATTAATTAATTAATTTAAATATCTTATTCGTTACGCATCAGTATGTATTGTTATTTAGATCATGAATAATGTTTTATTCTGTTGTTAATTTCTCTTGTCAATCTTGTCGGGATAAACGTTATCGATACAGCCAGTCGATTCTGTAAACATGTCGAAGTGAAGGCTTAGGTGAAGTGATCACGAGGTGAGCTGCCAATACATATAATCACGATGTCACGTGATCACGAAATGAGCTGTCATTCCATCTTGGTTAAATGGATTGACAGCTCACCTCGTGATTACTGGTGATTACTTCAGCAAAGCTTTCACTTCGACATGTATGGCGGGGGCTGATCGGGGCTGTCGAGAATAGAGATGGATGGCGTGAGATGAAAGGACTAGTCTAGCTGTGAACTGCTGTGGGCTGATTATGATGATTATATATTTCTTTCTTCGTCGGTATTTTCTGATTAATTTCATTGCGGGATTCACGACATTTAATTGTTTCTCCGAGACCCGTCGAGCTTTTTTTTGAACTGAAAAACTTCTTTAGGCGTTGAGCACTTTTTGGGTATACAAAATAGATGGAACTCGCGTCATCGTCACCGAACGCTTTCCATGAGCTATATGTATATTGTGTATATGTGTACTTTTTGGGTATACAAAAATCATGGTACTCGCGTCATCGTCACCGAACGCTTTCCAAATTCAAAAATAATAATCTAATAGCTCGACGATACAATTCACGAATTACTTAGTTTTCACTTCTATCAGCACTCCCCAAAGACTGACCCGTATGTTTTTTTTTTTCAACTATTGTTAGGAACCCGTTTAACATATTTACTCTTGACTTCCAGGTTGTAGCCATCAGGAAATACAGACTCCAGTTTTTCTCGTAGTCGCTGCTGTTGATGCTGTTTTGGTTATCAGGAGTAGCAGTGGTTGGGTATAGTAGATACTTGTAAATGAGGAGCGTATTGCGTTCAGTTTTCACGGTAAATTTTATACAGTAAACGGCTTTAGGCGGTGTTGCCATAATTAAAATGTTAAATGAGATGATATTTAGGCCTGGTTTTTGGAGGTNGGCACTCCCCAAAGACTGACCCGTTTTTTTTTTTTTCAACTATTTTTAGGAACCCGTTTAACATATTTACTCTTGACTTCCAGGTTGTAGCCATCAGGAAACACAGACTCCAGTTTTTCTTGTAGTCGCTGCTGTTGATGCTGTTTTGGTTATCAGGAGTAGCAGTGGTTGGGTATAGTAGATACTTGTAAATGAGGAGTGTATTGCGTTCAGTTTTCACGGTAAATTTTATACAGTAAACGGGTTTAGGCGGTGTTGCCATAATTAAAATGTTAAATGAGATGATATTTAGGCCTGGTTTTTGGAGGTGAGTCTACCTTACAATGTATTTAATACTGCCTTAGATGATTATTATATCTGAATGGAATCTAGAGCATATTTGAGAACAGTGAACATTGTATTATTGCTTCAAGAACCGTTGGGAATTTCGTTCCGACAACGGGTTGTGGTATTTAAGGAATTTATATTTTCTGTTGCTTAAATCTAGTTATAACAGGGTTAGATGAAAATTACTTGAATGTCTTGTAGTGTCCGGTTAAATTGTACCAGTCGATTTTCGTCAGTCGGTATTTTATTCCTGGAATGAAGTGAATTTAATTGGCTACCTCTTCAAGTAGGCCGGTCACTGAAACAGATTAAACGCGTAGGGTCGCATAAATTGATTTGATGATTTCCCATCCTTAAAAAAAGAAAAAGGTACCTACTCTGATTTTTAGGGTTCCGAATCTCTGTATGAAAAACGGAACATGAACGAGACGACTTTAATGATCCTTTAGATAAGAACAGATATATTCATGTTATAACTAGAACTTTTTTTAGAGGAGCTCGTGGCTAAATAATAACAGCCGCACCGGTCGATCTTCAAGGTTAAGCAATGCTTGCCGAGGTCGGTCTGTGGATGGTTGACCATCTTAACATATCGAGACTCCTCCCAGCCAGTTTTTATTTTTTTTTGACGGGGACCACTCGCAATTCAGCACACTAAGGCTGGTTACTGCTTAACCGGACTATCCTGTGGTGGCCTCAAATGAATTTAAGGCCCCCAGCCAGACCTCCGTACCAGTTGGTCCCGGCTGTCATTTTTAGATCTTTGGCAGTCGTTACGGATTGTCAGAATCCAGAAAATCTAACACCAGTCTTGCCAAGAAGTACCGTGTTACCCAGTAAATGGGTTGTGGAGGTCTGGTAGGCAGCGCTAAACGTAAAATGCTAGTATGCATCGGAATCCGGTTTGACTGGGAGCCGACCCCAATATAGTTGGGAAAAGGCTAGGCAGATGATGATAACTAGACTCTAGACTCTATTTTGAAAAAAAATGAGAAAATTGGAAGGTTAAACCTCCTTAATAGTAACTTAAGAGGAAGCTAAAAGGTCGATAGGACAACATAATGTTCTAACATAAACTCCACTAGAGATACACCTGAGACCTCCGTACAGACAAACTTCCGCCATTTTCCTTTCCATATGTCATATTAGGTAGATCAGTTTCCGCGAGAGGGCGCCAGTTTCTTCGTACCTTTTAAAATACAGCTGGTGAATATCGGAATGTCCATAGAGCAAGGAGAGGCCGCGGCGGCCATTGCTAGGGACGGTTTTGTCATTCCATAGGTGCAGATGCTAGCACATCAAGCTACCCGAAACTGTCAAATTTTCCCAACCAACCTTGAACCTAATGCTATAGCGGTAAAGTTGAAACTCGGTTAATGAAATTTGACAGATTGTTGTAGGCTGATGTGTCTGTACAAAACAAGCGTGTCAGTGATTGTCACCATTTACTTCTAGTAAGTATAAATATAAGATATAACATGAGATGTAATTGGGACCTTTTTGGCCTCGCACAGGCATTTTTAAATTGTATGGTTATAATAACTTACATTTTGTAGTTTATCCTGTACAAGTCACAAAATATAACACACTACCCACTAGCACTTCGTCTGCGTGGATTTAGTAGGTATTCCACAAACTTCAACGCCCCCTCTACACCCTTTTAAGGTTAGTTAGGAAAATTAAGCACAACGATTTTTACCCAGCAATTTCTGCTGCTGATTTTATAAGTTTATTTTCCATAGGTTGTACAAAAACACTAATCCATAACTATGCAGTTTTACAACAACAATAAAAGGTGTTTTCGTTGAACTCCGGTACCCAGTACAAGATGTTGTAGATGACTTGTGTTTAGGGCACCGGCGTTCTCGCATACAGTTTGAACACATAACAGAAGTTGTATGACGAGCTCAGTACCTATATTAATAAAATAAAAAAAGATCACTTAAAGTTAAGTACCTATTTACTAAGATGTTATGGAGCCGATACTTGTACCCAGGTCACTTGCAAGGACACGACTATTTTATGCCGTGGTGTCTCATGTCGTTGCCGACGCAGAGTTAATTTGTTTATGTACACACAATGAACTTGTAAAAGAATATTATATACAGGGAGAAGAGCACAAAGGTAGACAGCTTATTTCTAAAGAATATTTTTCCAACAGACTTGCGACAGAAGAGTAGGATGTCAGTGCTCTGTGGAAATATCTTTCGTGTTTTTGACGTGTAGAAAATAAGACATGCCTGGTTATTTTAAGATATTATTTCTCTTTGATAACAGCAAACCTTTGTGTTTGATGTTGAAATGAAAACAAAAGCAATGCCTAAAGTTTTTGTACAATAGAGATTTTATTATTATTCAATTATAATTATTTATTGATGTACCTGTACAAAAAATATCAACAATTTCAGACTTTAATAAGTGCCAATGGTCTAGATGAGATAAATATTTTTTAGTTTTGACTTATATTTCTATCGATAATTATGTTTTAATATAAACCCCACCACTGGAATCTAATGCACCGCTGATGCTCTAAAGGGGATTTTTTTTTTTTATTGTTTTCACGATTGAGCACCAATCAATAATTTTGATTAGTCCTCTATTGGGAATAGTTTTGGTACTCTAAGCATTGGTGCTCTTAAATTCGGTGCTCTAACGGGAATACTCCGATAGTTTGTCTTAATAACTTATTCTTTCTCAAGCTGTAGCTCAAGGTTGCATAAGTCTGTCCTTGTACAGGTTTATAAGAACTAGGAATACAGGACTCCTTCTTGAATATTATTATGAAAGCTTTTCAAAGCATTGTAAAAGAAAATTGCTTCTATTTTATGTTGTTTGTGCTAAAAGATTAGTCAGCTAAGAGTGATGACATAAGAATGAGTAAGATGAAGTGGTAATTTACTGGAAATAGAAAATAATAGAATGGAATACTCCTTATTATGTACCTACACCATATAAGTTCTGTATGGTGTCGGACGTATAAGAATAGCACCATCTCATCACTTCCCGTGGGTGCCGTAAGAGGTGACTGAGGGACTCACCAGAGAATGGGCAGCGGCATTCTCTGCAAATTGCAACAACTACACTACGATCGCCAACCCTCCTGCCTAGCGTGGCGATAATGGGCATTATGGCAAACCTATGTCCAGAGAGGCCTATGTCCAGAAGTGGTCGTCATTTGGATGTTATGATGATGATAATGTTATGACCATATAAGTTACAGAACATATTGAAGAAAACATTAGGTACACAGGGTGACACAACGCGCGTAACGCTAAAAGCGATCTTATCAAGACAAGCTTTGAATGGATTTTATAGTGAAAAGGAAAGACAATTCTGTAGATAGTCTTAGGTGTACTATTTTTATATAAAATAAATACAAATCTAATAGATATATTTGAACAATAATAATTATGAAACAAAAAGCAAAGGACCCAAATAAAAAAGATTAAAGAGAGAGGTAGTAATTTTTGACCATAGGTTTTAAAAGTGCACACGACACAGCCACGGGCACAAGGCATTCCATAACGGCACCGCTTGAACCGTAAAAGATTGTCGTAGAAGGTGGTGGAATGCATCGGCCACATCTAGTCTCAAATTTTCCGATGACCTATACCTATTATATGTGTCATGAAGGAACTAGAAACTTTCTTAAAGATAAGACAGGTTTGTAGGATACATACCATATTAGCCGTAGAAAAGATAGCTGTTGTGGATGAGTAGATGTGTACTAGAGAGCAAGAATTTAAATGTAAGGTGTAATGGAAGAGCGATTGTACTCGCAAATTGGTAGACAGCTGGACGATGGTGACAATCGAATTAACCTTTTGAACACCAGAGTATAAACGCAC
>NDFZ01002663.1:5820-19642 GCA_002192655.3 Mamestra configurata
AAAAAAAAAAAAAAGGATTGTTAGTGTAGAGTAAAGCTATTTGCAAAAATCGTAAAACGTGAGAAGGCGTCATAATATTGAAAATTTCCTCCTCCAAGGAATATACCAACACTTGGAAAGTCTATAGGTATGTTCACTACATATTTTCGGGCTAGAATTATCTCTATTACTAAAATAAAGATACGCAGGCTCTTAAAAAAATCCTACCCAACCCATATCGTACCTAAATGGATTTGCAACAGTTTCAAAACCTAGAGTAAACAAATGAGGATGTGCATTCAGTACATTTCCATTAATGAGGTGCCAATAGGGTACCAGTAGGTGACCTAACTACTCGTTTTGTCCTAGGTACACTATACTTATGCTGTATTGTAGTTAATTATGAGCTCCTACCGCGTTAAAATTGAGGGGTATCATGTTAACAATACGTTGGAATGTCATATTAGCGAACAAACACGTTTTTTGCTTTACAAGAATTGAATTAAATTACCTTCGACGATTTGACATTTTTCCACTTAATAACAAAGGTGAAGTACCCTTGACTGTGGTAGTAGGAAAATTCCCTGCAACTAATAGATATATACCAAGCGTTCTTTAGGATGCCTATGTATGATATAAGAGTGCTACTTAATGATGACGTTACTAGACTATCAAATAGGTAGACAGGTATATAAAAATTGGGTTCTAGATTTGAAGTGATGTAGAAGTCCTAAAATAACTGAGTTAAGATTGCGTGACCAAAAACAGTTCATCATAATTGACCTACCAATTTATGAAAAAAGTTTTAATCCATTTAGGAGTCATCGCTATGCTTTGCAAGATAGAGCCTTCTAGAGAGAGCTCGATAGAGCATCTTGATCTATTGAATGCACACCGTCGTTGTTTCAAATTATCTGGTGCAAAGTTTCATGCTTCTAGACGCAGCGGTTAAGTCTGAAAGTTTTCTGGGGTTTTTTCTTTTTTGTAGTGAAGTATTGATTTATGTATAACAAATACTTATGAGTAGAAGTGACAAGAAGGAAACTAAATTATTATAATAAGCTCAAAACTACTTAAACCGCGAGCAATAATAATTTCTCTTCAAAACTATGAAATCGCAAATTTTTCATTTATTTTGGCAGAACGCTTTACAGAAGTTTGAAATCCGCTAACAAATAGGGGGGCTATCAAACAATTTGACATAAACGCGTAACAAAGCAAAATGAGAACACAAAAAATACTTGAAACCAGTCGTTATATAATAACGAGGCATGATTATGACATCAGGTTGGCAGCCAACTCTCAATACGTAGAGATCCGCTTAAAAATTAAACACAAATTGCCTTGAGCACACAAACTTCTAAATTAAGTTGTTACGCTCAATATGGTCAGAATGTGTGGATGTACTGAAAGTTGGGTCTGATGGTGTCAAACTGGTATGCTAATGTAGTTGTTATTTATATTAAAATAATCATATGTCATATTGGTGAAGCTGACAGTCATGCAACTGATCAACGTTAATCATAATGTTTCCCACGATGTTACGAAGAAAACGTCTGAATCGATAAAATTTTTGATCTGTTAGACGAACCTGATGATATACCTCCAATTAAAGTGTTAAAATAAAAACTCTACACTATTAGGAATGCTAGGATAGAGCAAAATAAAGCAACTGTATGTCAGTAGATGATACCATCAGGAATATTGTCCGGAAAAATTTAGAAATTTCGAGAAGAACGTTATTTGCTAATGTTACTGCGTTTCCTAGAGAGTAAGAGNTGTTAGGAATATCATCATCATCAGGAATATTGTCCGGGAAAATTTAGAAATTTCGAGAAGAACGTTATTTGCTAATGTTACTGCGTTTCCTAGAGAGTAAGAGACAGAATACATACTACAGGAAGGTAAGGTACAGGAGGTTTGTACTCTTTTGTTGGCAACGAATGCATCGTTAAGTAGTTTCAATTTTCCATAATAATAACGAAAAAGAAACCAAAAAAACAACACCAATATTATAGGCAGATAACATCTACCTGTGTATGTATCTACCTGTATAGCTCAAACTAAAGAGGCAGTCGAGGCCTTGCCGCTGCGAACGGGCAAGTGACATCATGCTCGCGACAGCCGAGATCACAATCAAGACGATTTACATTATCGTTCTATTGATTTACAAGCACTATAATATACTCTTGTTACTATTTCATCGTGCTAACGAATAATTGGCCGCACACGTCAATTCCTCACATGGATTCAAATTGGAAACTCTTAGACTGTTTGTTTCGTAAATCAATAGTGTTTATCGGATTACAATTATAATCAGTTTTGCGGTTATTTTTCCGTTACACGTGGAAATTGCGTCGAGAAAGAACACGCTGATTAGTTTGTATTGCATTTGCATACATGGCATTACGATTCTTGACAATAAACTTCCACGAAGGATCTTTAGATAAGGTCGTAAATACTTGGCAGTGAGATTGTTCATCCTCAGTACAATATTATTTGGATGATACAGCCCTAACAAAATGTTTTTGAATAATTCTATAAAATATAATGTAATTCAAATCTGAAGAGGCTTATCGCGCCTATAACGTAATAGTAGATAATTTGAAAATGTAACATTGTGGCTATGAACTAATCCAGCAGACGTTCCACCGACCACAAGCATTGTGTTCAGCAAATTGCAAAACAAATGGCGTAATAGTCAGTAACAGTTGTATTGAAACATACGACTAAGTAGGTACTTAAGTATAATATTTGATATTTTTATGTGACCAGTCGTACGTGTATGAATACTAATTCGTCCTTTCTTGTAAATGACATTGCCAAATTATAGAATGAAAAAATCCATAAATTTCGGATAGAAATGAGACTTTTTGGCACCAAACGGCCGATCGTTTGTTAATTTGAATGTTTTAATAATTTGTTGATTTTGGATTGAATGTATTATTTGGCATAGACATCTTAAATTAAGTTGTTCGTCGCGTTGTTTGACCTCTTTGTAGCCTGTTACGATGAACCTTTATCATTGAAATTGAAACATTTGGACTGAAATCTTTATGAAAACTGAAGTATTTTATAAAATTGAAGACTCTCCATTTACGTTTATACGATTAACTTTTGGAAAGTTTCCAATTTATCAAAATGGTAAATATTCAGCTTACAACTTGGTACTAAGGTATTGACAAACAGTATAGGTAGGTCAGCAAAATTAATCACAATAATCACTGTTTAAAGGACACAAAAAATGGTATTGCATGTACTGAAGAAAAGTTATCGACTATTCGCGATTGATCATACATTATCAGCAAAATACCTTGATTTCTCCCGATTATATACCACTTACTTTTAATGCCCCTGGAGAACACAATTTTTCAAGGTTTACATTGTTCATTTTAACCTATCTGGCGGCGAAGATCTCCTTCCTAGCATTACGAAAATATACTTAGGTTAAAATGAAACTTAACGCCCTGTAAGTTTATTTCAGTTGTCTAGTTACTGCTAAGTCTCTACGCAATATCTCAAATTAGTTTATTGATGTTCCCAATTACAATAATTCAACTTACTCCTATCAAGAAACATCAGTGCTGCCCTTTATGTTTGTGTTTTATTCTTCACCTTTCAAAAACTATTACAAGTAAGCAATGTATAAATAACTTGGCATCTTGCACACTGAGTGACCGACAATGAGCCCATCAGAAATGGTCCGAGCACAACCGGTGTCGCAGGTTCTAGTCGGTCGCGTGCGACTCACCCTTTACACCTCAATACTGAACAATATATAAGTATACTTAGATCGCTATCTTAACAGTCATGTGCCGTTAATTGAACTAGAAGCACTACAACTGCTTAATGGCTAACTTGTATCTACTTCTCTATCTAACGTTCAAACTATAACCTAGGCGAGGTTATAGTTTGAACTTCGAGGGAAAAACGAAAGTTCGTACTATTTTTGTTATTAAAAAAAAACAAAATAGCGCCATAAATAGGTCGAATTACAGCAAGACGTGATATTAATAAGCATAAAATTATAGCTGATTATTGTTTAAAACATTGATGTTAGAACCAAAATTTCACTGACCTTTATAATGACAACAAATTCAATAAGCGACTTTATATCATATTAAAGGTATTACCAATTTTAAGGGTAATATTCATCGTCTCAATTACACAGGAATATTTTTAAAGAAGAACAATGATTAAATGATTATACAGCTGTAGGTAATTAGGTGTGAGAATGATGGAACAATAAATCTTTACAGTAGGATAGTGGACAGTGTGGAACTGTGGACATTAGCGACGCGACCTCGCGAATCGTCTGCTTATGCTTAATCGGGTCGAGCGTTCAATGTCACCTGCCTCATTGCTTATGTAAGGCAAGAGATGTCGCGAGATAGCTATATTTTGCCAACTATTCATAATAATATTGTTTTACCTGACCTGAAGATGGAACATGCCGTCGAAGCTGTCCCAGAAAGAGGTAACGTGGCTGAATCGAGACAGCGCAGGAAAAGAATGCCGGAAAGGACTAAGTTAGCTACCAACAGTAGCTGAAACGTTTAAATGGCAAACATGACATTTCAGCTACAGCTGTTGGTAGCTAATTTGACAGTTGGTGAACGTTTTTGAGACCGGCCGGTAGTCGTTAAAAGGATCAGTGTCAGTAAATGTGATAAGAAAATAAATAGAAGTCACACATCTTCTCATTGTCTCGTCTAAAATATTTGTTTTAAAACTAGTATTTTGGTTTCGATATCATGCAAAATTGCAAAGGAATGTTGTTATTCCAGTATTTTTATTTGTAGCTAGATGTCGATCACAGAGGTAGGTATCTCAGTGATAGCAAGGTACTAGAGAAGCGAAAAGGCATTTCTAGTACCTATTTATTCGATTAATGATACAAATAAGAGTTTAGCAGCTATGCCAGATACCTAGTTTAGGCATTCTTCGATCTATGTAGGTAGTTACATGGTTGGTCTAGAAATCGCTACAGCGTATAACTAGCTCCACAGGAAGGCAACGCGTGTACAAGGTACTGCCTCAAAGAGGACAAAGATCGCTTCCTCCGATACAATTTGTTTACAGTAAATAGTCACTTAGGCTGATAACAATACCGATGCCTCGCCGATAGCACACAACCTTGACTTTAAACATCCATGATTTCATAGTTTTGACGTAAATTGCATTTTTTATACATCTTTAGACTCTAGAAAAAGACTACTTTTATCTACTTCCGTACTTACCGTTGACAGGAATCTCCTTCAATTCAATATCCTTGGTCCTCTCTCGTGGCCTGTTGGTCGTCGAAGTATTGCTCTTGCGTGCTTGTTGATAATATCTTCTTAGTCGCCACACTAATATAGCGCCGACGATTCCTCCCACCAGCAAAGTGCTTATGGCGTTATTGTCAATGTCATGTGAACACTAGTTCAGCATGGTACCCAATTTTTTAATCGCTTTGGTGAATGGATAAACATTAAGTTACCTACTGATTAATTATCTACTACACTGAAATAAATTAGCCTACTTAAGTTGATTAACTTAACAGTTTTTCTAACATTCTGTTCATACTGCGTAATTTTATTAAGTTATTAAATAGGTAACAACACATTACTAATGAGTAGAAATAATTTCGTGGCCACTTAATTGTTGTGCTCGAATTCCACAAAACTCGTCTGTTAAAATATGTGCTAATTAGCCATACTTCATTTGTTGGATTTTATCACACATCTTTGTTGAGCTAAAAGTTACTTAAATACTGTCCAGGGTCTTTTATACAACCTTGGACATATTTTTGAACAATACATGCAACGTGGGCGAACTGGCAGTGTTACAGAACGAAAATGTCCAAATTAGGGCAAAATGAAAAGTTTTAGTAGGTACCTACCTAATAAAATCAAATCAAATGGCGCCCAAAGGCAGAATAGATACATTTACAGCAGATGGGGATAACAGTTCTTCATTTTTCTATAATAGAGCTTTGATACCAAAAAACAAGCAAATCTAAGCGTGAGAAATCGACGAGAAGTTTTCCTTAGATTCTTATATTTAAGTAGAGTAAAATTAGTCATAATGCATAAAAGTATTTACTTGCAACCTATTTGTACCGGATAATATTTACCAACCGACATATCAGGCCAACGGGGCTAATGTTGACGCCACACGGGGACTAGAATGTAAACATACCGCGGATTGGGCGCATATTGCACAAAATTTGTCTCTAAATTGAGCCGGCATACCGTGCATCGTAATAAATCAACGCTTCTAGCCTGTATTGAGGACAAGTCCGACCTAAGAAAGGTAAATGCCTCAATGCTAGTAGTTGTAAGGAGAACGCGGGCCGCGGAGGCGAGAGGTCGCCCGTTCTAACACGGCGGCCCCCAAACAACGCGCACTTATTTGCCAATACGCGTCCATCTCAATACTGTGTCTCTGTATCTACTCGATGAATTAACCTAATGTATTATAGTCATGTGTTGCAACACGCCTAATCTGATTTGTTGAAATGTTTCACTGTTGGACCTTTATTACCAGCTACATTTAAGGTTAACTGCCGAAATGCTTTAAACAAAACTGCATTACGTCATTATCGCTAGAATTTACGATAGCGCACAAAATATATGCACAGTTATTTCGGTTAAGTGAAAACTAGATCTGGATGCAAGTTAGTCCGTAACTAGTTTGAATGTTAGATATGGAGAACTAGTATTTAATAATGAAATTAATCAACTTTTCATGGATGTGGGGCATGTGACCGCGTGGACAAATTATAACAATAACGACCAGCAGAGCACATGCGCAAACGAACATGTGCAACATCGTTCGCAGTGTTCAATACTAATTCAATCTGTTGATCTGTTAACCAGTCTACAATACATTCCCACCGGAATATTGCCAACACTTTTGATAAATGACAACAGTCAAATGGACTTCAGAATTTAGGGTCAAGGTGGTTTTGGGCAGACGAAGAAAATTAGACAACAAAGGTAGGTAATTCGTAAAAACTTCCGTGATGGCTAAGTACCTTACGGACTAATAAAACTAAACGCGACTTAAGTAAACAACGTGATTATCAAAAAAAAATCAGCCTTATCAAGACTTTATTCGAATATCTATTTGCATTTGCATTTCGTATTCGATTCGCCTGAAAAAGTATTCGACTAACCCATATTAAAATGAACCAATTAGTGCTTAGTTCTACTAGCGTAATTTCAAAGGAATATTAATAACGGGTGAAGCTCATGTGTGGCCGGTCGTGTTGCACCGGGCTGAGGCAACACGACAACTGACATATTGATTATGGAAAAAGAAGCAAAAACCTTTTACAAGGTAAGTGGTGCAGCTCTGTGCGTATAGAGTTACGAGTGCCCAGGATTCAGGCCGACATGTCACTTTGAACCACTCCACAATTGTTGTATAATATTATTAATAAATATGAATAGTACCTGTACCGGAACAAAAACTGATCCTGATCGTATCAGGCGTGTCTCTGCGCGTAGGTAATTGCTGAAGTCACGGAAAATATGTCACCTGGTACTCTCAGGCGATGAGGTAAACCTTTCAGTATTTTTTTTTATTATTGTAATTGCAAAACTTATCTTAGTTCAAGCTTATAAAGACTATTATTTAAGTTTTTTATTTGAGTGTATTTATAGTAAAAGTTAGTTGTACATAAGTAATTTAAATTAATTTAATTTAAGTAATTTAAATAAAGAATATTTACGACATAACGCTAAAAAAAGTATTTAAGTAAACTTACGTGAAGACGATTGATCTGACTGTGATGGGACTGCATTCATACTAAAACTTTTATCAAGCTGCACTGACCTGAAATAGTTCAACTGAAAAATACTAATCACCTATTCCATCTCTGAAAGGGTTTGGATGTTTGCCGGTTCTTCTCAACCCCACTATATATCATCATAAGCTTTAGCGTGCTTGATAAACTTTACCGTTTGGTAAGCGATCTTTCAGGGCAGGCTTCAGGGAACATATTGAGCTGCCTTTATGGAAAGGCCCTTGTATATTATTGCACTTATACAGTATCTTATGAACACAATGACCTGATTCAAAATTTCGTCACACATCTGATTTAAATAGTTTTCATGCACGTTTGACCCTTAAATAGGCGTAATCAATTGTTATACGTTTTTGTTTTGGCCCTCAAAATTTTTGCTACCGGTCTTTTTAAAAGACCCTGAATCCCTGCTTAGCCTCGCACGATGTACAACCGGTAGCTACGCACTACGATGCGTCGCGCGCGCCGCCTATATGGCAAGGTCGGCGGGTGCGCCTGCGCCGTCGCACGCGACATCCGCGCAATCACTTTCACTGAGCGTCTTACCAAATGCACCGAGAGCTACTTAGACTAGAAATGACGGGCCGCGAGCAGTGTTTTTGTTGGTAACTAGCAGTAGCTAGGTATTTGTAACTTATTTAAAATATAGATAGGTAAACTACAATAGTTAATATCAAGTTTTCATTAAGAACTTTGTTTAAATCTCTTAATCTATATACTTATATAATAAAGCTCAAGAATTTGGAAAAAAATTGAAATGATAGCCACATTCATGATGAAGGCTACAGGCTATACGGGAACGAGAAACGGGATATGCGCGGCGAAGTCGCGTGCAAAAGCTAGTATGTAGTATAAAATAAAGAAGTGGCTGTCTGAATTTCCGCTTACTTCTTCTAAACTACGTAACGGATTTTGATACAGTTTTCACTAATAGAAGGCGCGATAAAGGAGGAAGAGTTGTAGGTATATATACGTTGCTCCCATGCAATACTGGTCACTATTCTACTTATAAATAAATTAGAAAAAAAACATCATCTTCCTGCCCTTATCCCATGTTACTTGGGGAAGGCGCAACACGTTTTTGAGAAAAAATAAAATAAAAAAGGTGATTACGATCATGATTATATATATGATTATTATGTTATGACGATCGTAGATTTTAGCCCGGCAATGACCCTTAAAAAAGGAAGACTAAAATATGTGACAAGTCACTAAATCCAGAATGAAATCATACAGACCGATGCGATGGTTAACTACGACAGTTTTGTATGCCACATCTAGTAGAACATAACTCGGCAATAGTACCGCGCATTTGGCTTCCTGTTCGACTCGAGCTAAATTCGTTTCAGTGCGAAATGTGCTTTCGCAACTTGCTAAGCTCACGTAACCACTGTTACAAAGCACAAACAAGACATTCATATGTGAGTATTGTGACGACTAGATAAAATTTAATGTACGCAATAAGATTATTCAACGTTCTATAAAATTAATCCACAATGAGTAAGTAACTGTTCCTTTCTATGCTTCGGAGAGCACGTAGGAAACTGTTGGCATACGGCTTTCAGAAGTCCAAAAGTCTGAAGACAGGTTTAACCGGTTGCATCCTGTTAATTGGGATGAAGAGGTCACTTGGCCACCAAACCGTGAACAATCCTGATTTCCAGCTGCGTCTGGTTAGACTGGATATCGCCGTAACAAAAGATGAAAAAAGGCAAGTCTGGTGATCTGGGTTAACAATAAGAGCCTAGGTACCAAGGGCGTCGCCAGCCGTTGAGTCAGGGGAGGGCAAAAACCGATTTTCCAAAGAACTGATGACAAGTTCACACATTATAAGATTGCATCGCGCGGGACGTGAATTATAAATTGGACAATTCGTTTAAGCTATTATCGGGCATTTCAAAGGCCCCCCCCCCACCCTGCCCCTCCTTGGCGACGCCCTTGCTAGGTACTGGAAGTTTCAGTCAAACTGTAAAAACACTCAAGCCTGCTTACAGACGTCGCGATAAGCAGGTCCTGACTAGAAACAGATAAGTGCCTACAATTAACCGGTGATCACATGAAACCCCCTTCAGGTATCAATGATGTCTATTGTTTAGCTTAAATGAATGAGCCGATAATTGGATAGGAGTTGCATTAATTAATTTAGTTACGATTAATTTGCTGCTATGCATGTGGATGGATTGTAACGTAAATATTGATTGATTGGTGTAATTGTTTTGAGTAAGGTGTTGTTAATGGGGGGCGCCCTTTGCCCCAGATTGAAACAGAGTACCTAGGCAAAAAAAAAAGAAATGTTATGGTCGGTTACACCTAAAATCGCATCTTTTTTTAAGCAGTTCACAAGGTTCGTTTATTGGAAGGGATAGTCATAGCACGGTAAAATATCAACTGTGGCCATTGTATTATGCGCTTATACTAAACACACGGCGCGATTCCTCTCGTTTTTTAAACGTTTTGCATATTCTGACTTTTATAGTGCATATTTTAATATTAAATAGCGCATTTAGATACTTGTTTTGGCATGTTTTATAGCAAATCATTATTATAATCTGACGTTTCGTTTTCACACTTAAGTATTTGTAAATTATGACGTAAACAAACATTTTGATCTATATTAATGCAAATAAATTGTGAAAAAAGCGACAGTATGCAGATATATATATTCCAGTTCGATAGGTGAACAATTCAACCAATGGTCTGAACCGAAACGGCTTGGGGTAGGTCATTTTAATTTACTTAACCCTCAAAATCCAGGATAAAATCACCAAAAGATAGAAGTTTATAGGACTAAGGTACTTACGTAACAAGGTAGTTGCCTCCTCAATGCATTCCAATAAATATAATAAGTTCTACATAAGCTGTGTAATTAAAATTCAAGTTCGTTAATTCAATGACCTCTTGATTGATCTCTCTTTGTCATAGTAGCGGATATGGCGCCGGCCCGTCGAAAGATATAATTTCTAAGGCAGTGAAAATAAATGCATCAGGAATTATAATCAGCCTCGATAGCTTTGTTAATAAGAACAGACATAAGTAGGTAAATCCCTTTTTACTTTACCTAGACGACATTTTTCTGTGTGTAAAATGGACTCTAAAAATTAATAGAAATCGGCAAATATATTTTGTTTTAGTGTTGTATACGTAAAACTGAAAGAGGGTTATATCTACCTTTAATCCATTTTAATGACTGTACCTGCAGCCCTGGACAAAAAGGTGTACCCATTTGTTTATTTATCCCTTTGTAGCAGGTATCTAAATGAATGTCTTAAATGTATTGTTGTGAAGTGAAAGTTGAAAAGATATCCCGTTATCCGATTTCTTTACGTTTAGTTACAGGATTTAACGAGTACAATGGAGGTGGCATCTGTAGGAAGCAGAATATTGTACGCCTCTCCTCCATAGGTACTACATACTACAGTTAAGGTATGAAATTCTAAAAGTAACGTTAGCTGATATTAATGTCCTCAACTCAATACTGTTTAATGTTTGTTTGGCTCCACGTGTCTTGTATTTTCGAATGGTTACCATGTTATTTAAATTACTGGATTACCAATTTTTTCGAAAAAATTGGTAATCAATGAAACAAAATAATACCTATATTTTTTTGTTTCAGTTTTAATTAGTTTCTNAAAAAATTGGTAATCAATGAAACAAAATAATACCTATATTTTTTTGTTTCAGTTTTAATTAGTTTCTAGCCTTATCAAACAGTCGTTTGACTGGTAATGTAGTAAAGTAGTTTTTATTATTTTACCCGACTGCGCAAGAAGGAGGGTTATGTTTTTAGAGTGTATGTATGTATATTTCTTTGGCACGCTCTGTAGCCTTAACGGCTTGATGGGTTTTAGCTTGAGAAGTGTCGCTAGATTCGTTTTGATTGTGAGAGTGACACTGGGTAGGTAGGTATATAAAAACTTTGGCGCTATTTTATGTCTTCATTTTTTTTTCTCAAATTCTATCGACTGGGGGGTGTAGAGCCAAGATAAAGGCTTCGAGGAGACGATTCCAAAAATGTAACTCACTAAAATGTAGGAAATAAAACAATTGATTTTGTCAAAATACCCGACCGCTAAAAACGACCAAAAAGTTCAAAACAAGTCGCTTTTCAAGCAGTCTGATGTATTCGGTGGCATCAGATCTGTGATTAAGCTGCATCAGACTGCTTGGAAAGCAACTTGTTTGGAATTTTTAGTCGTTTTTAGCGGTCGGGGAATTTTTAATAAACTGTAAATTTGAACCGATTTGTGAATAAATAGTAGGTACCTACCTACTATTTAATCACAAAACTGGATTTTCCTGTATAGGAACAAGTTCCTAATTGCGTCAGAAATAGAGCCGAACAAATGCCGAAGAAACGCATATTTTTTCAGACATTTCTCCAAAACTAACCAAATAATTATAGCGACATATCATTGGTCATATGTATTGGTATTAGCAGTAGAAAGGTACTAATAATTGCGCTGGCGCGTACACAACCTACCGTCAATAATGAGCTAATAATCTAAGAGAAGCTTTGGAGAAGCTGAGTCCTAGAAAATGCAAGAGCCATAAGCCTATCAGTTAAGATACTAAGGGTACAGAGTTCTTAGTGGAGGTTATGGCCGCAGGATTTCCCGGTTAAAATATTCCCAGTTAAACCCGGCATGATCCCAATAAATAGCAACGGACGGTTCTTATCGCCGACGTGCTAAGTAGTCACTGACATTAAACAGTCATTTGGTTTTTCCATTTATTGTTTGTTTTTGCTAGTTTATCTCTCATTGGGTAATACTGCTGGTACATTATGATTATTGTTAAATTATTTTTGGGAGCTTGGCTACACGGTTTAAGACTGCTCAAAGACTAGACAGTTGGACTTTTACAATTGTTTTGTTATAAACGGGCTACAGAATAAGTTATTAGCAAGTAAACGAAAGACCAGAAATAAATAAGTGGGATCATTTAATTGGGTGTAAAGTCAAACCGATGTTTTGGTTTACTTCTAACTTACTTTGGATGAGATGATGTAGGAAAAAATAAAACAATATTTAGGAACATAAAATTAACTGATATCACAGTGACGATAATATACCAACTTAACTCATACGTTGTAAACACACAACGGCTAATGACTCATTTCCCAACCGTTTTGCAGCGGAGCTATTAAACTGTTAAGTTAACAATACAACTTTGGAATTAGTATAAACAGGTAAGTACCTAATAGTGGACACGTGGCGGCCATTCGGATCACGGATCACCTCGTGTGCAATACGCTCTAAAGACAACTAAATTATAGTATGCGTATTGTAACTGTCCATGGATGGCCTTTATCTTTCTTAAAATTAAACAAAATCATTATTTTAGTTACCTGTGTATACGGCGTTTTTAAAGCAATGCAAGGCTTTAAAAGGAATAAAATACAATACAAATGTAGGTAAATATTTGGTTGTAGTACTTACTTACTTATTATATTTTTAAACGGAGAATTTCAAGCACGTCCCGCCTCCTGAAACAAAAGAACAACCACAAATGTATCGTCTCTGTACGCACATACTTTGATAATTTTTCATGAAAGGTAAGATACATATGTATACATGCGGTAATCAATATTAATCTCCTGTTATTAATAATAAATATAAATAGTAAAAATATTTAATAGGAAAAAGATAAAAAAATCACACGAATCACCAATGGAAAACTAACAGAATATTGTGAAGAAATGCAGCTCTGGCTTTTTTTTTTTTCAATTTACTGAATAGGAAGCAAATTTATTTCTGGACACATTATTAAGAAGCTCTTGTAAACAGTGAAACTCAAAAAGAAAATGAAACACATCTAAACTAGCTTTTCGCAGCATGTTCATCGGGTGTTGCAAAATATGTAGGTACGTATTGGTTATAAACAAATACCAATTCCATAGATCATTACTCATTGTTACAAACATCGTCTTTTGTATTGCGGTTTCGGGGAGACTCATTTCTAAAACGTGATTCGTCATTATTCAAGCTCAAGACAGAAAGGATTTAAAAAAATCCAAAATTAATAGATATTTTTTTGTTGAAGCCCAGG